>CAXAMN010028639.1:258378-332475 GCA_963970005.1 Durusdinium trenchii
GGGGGGGAGGAAGTCTATACAGCGGTGAAGGCATTGAGCAAGTCCCAGGACGACCTGAACAGATACCAAAAGTCACAGCTGAAAGGGAGTGCAGGGTGTGTGAAACGCCGAAAGAAGAGAAGGAGATCGTCGTAGAGGGCATCAAGAGCATCACGAAAGAGGTGCAAGTGATGAATGAACTCCGACAAGGGCTCGAACAGGTGATTGTGGACGAGGTTGCCATGAGCATATCACCAGAAGGCCAGGCAGATGCGTGCATCAGGCAGCTGAGGAGAGATGCTGTGTGGCTGGATCGAAGAATTCGAGAAGACCAACAAGAGATCACCCACATCATGAAAGCAGTGGGAACGGGAAGGAAGCAACTCGACAGGAAGCAGAGGTGTTGCAGACCTATCTGGTCGGAACGAAACAGATCCTCGAGGAGAGAGATTTGTGGATTCCCCCGGTGGGGAGTGAGGTTATGGTGTTGGAAAATACTGGCACACTAGTGAGGAAGACGCCTGAGGAGGTGAAGGCACTGGTGCAATCAGGCATCTACATTGAGATCATCCCGGGCAAGCTACTGTGCAGTCGGAAGGCACCATGTGGAAGAAGAAAGGCAAGGATTGTGGGGTGTGGAAAATTTTGGCACACCTGATGAGACGGTGACAACATCAATAGGAGGCATCGATGCAGTGGCACTGAGGGTCCTGATGATGGTCGCAAGCCAGAGGGGCTGGACATGTGGTTCCACAGACATCAAAAGTGCGTTCTTGCAGGCACCAAAGAGAAGTGCAGCGCATCGGGTGACCCTCGTGAAACCACCTCAGCTAGTGACCCAGTTAGGGGTCGTGCCACCTGGAACAATGTGGGCGGCAGAGGGTGCTTTGTATGGGTTGAGAGAGTCGCCAGAGGACTGGACTTGCCATCGCAATCAGTGCCTGAGAGGAGCGACATGGAGCTGCAATGGACAGGCACGACGAATGGAGCAGTTGGCGGAGGCCAATGTGTGGAAGATTGTGAACCTAGATGGTGAAGTGAAAGCCCACTTGGGGACGTATGTGGACGACCTGATCATGGTGGGGCCAACAGAGGAAGTTAGATCTGTGCTCCGCAAGGTGGAGGCCATCTGGGAGTGCTCGGGCAGCCAAGTGCTCGAGAAAGAAGGACAGGAGCTGAAGTTTTGCGGGTTCCAAGTGCTTCGAACAAGCAACGGCTACAAGCTGCACCAAGGAGACTACATCCGGGACCTCTGTGACAAGAAGGAGGTTACGGGCCCATCAGTGTGGAAGGGAACGGTTCTCCAGGAGGCGGAGGATGAGCAGTTTGATATCGCAACATTGAGGGAGGCACAGACCCTCGTTGGAGAACTCCAGTGGGTCACGTGCAGGAGCAGGCCGGATGTCTGTCATGCCACAGGAGTCCTAAGCCGAACAATGCACCGTCGCCCGAGAGAAGTATGTGAACAGGCAAGAGCAATCCTGACGTACTTGAAGGACACTGCTGATCGTGGCCTTAACTTCCGGAAGGCAGGTGAACACCCACTGGGCGAGAAAGAAGAGCTTAAGTTTCCAAGGGGAGAAGCTGACGTTGAAGCATATGCAGATGCATCATTTGCACCAGCAGCAGAGGCTTACAGGTCCGTTCACGGGACGATCGTGATGGTAGTGTCCCATCTTGTGGAGCTCGGCGAGACAGCCATTCATCACGGGCTCAACAGCGGAAGCGGAGTTGGTGGCCTACACGGAGGTCTTCCAACAGGCTGAAGGGGTGGCAACATTGCTCGAAGCCCTGGGCATTGAAAATGTGAGGAGGTCACTATATGGGGACAATCAGAGTGCATTGGCACTGTGTCAGGGTGATGTGGGTGCGTGGAGGACTCGCCATCTTCGACTACGTGCAGCAGGCCTAAGGGCGGCGGTGGGATGTGAAGTCAGTGGCTGGTACACACATCATGTCAAGGGGACAGAACTCCCAGCTGATGGACTCACGAAACAACTTTTGGGGCCGTTTGATTCATTCGTCAACCAGATCGCGATGAAGGAGAACCACGGCGGGAGCCAGACACAGGTGAAGGCAATGGCTGTGAAGCAGCGGGAGTGCCAAGCAGAGGATGATTGGATCATCATAAAAGGGGAATTGGCAGTCCTGTGTGCAGCAGCGCTCTTTGCAAGTGGGGCTGAATCGCAGCTGGTAGACTTGGTGGCGCTTGCACTCATGTTGGCAGGAGTCACCTGGTTGAGGAAGATTCAGAAAAAATGGGATAGGGAAGATGAACCATCCCTGGGGGGGACCTGCTCCCAAGGCAAGGGAAACCGCCATGAGGGCACGAAATGAACCCATACACAAAAGAAAAGAGAACATCGGACCAGACCAGAAGAAAAGTGGCGAGGGCCCAAAATGAACCCGCCAGGGGAACCCATCCTCCTGACAGTAGCCCAACGGGCTCCCGACAGGGTCAGAGTGGTGACCATAAGGCTACAACGCGCCCGCGAGCCATGGTGAGAATGCTGCAAGCGGATGATGGAGGCCCACCGAGGGCAAGGCCGCATGAGCCATGGTGGCATCCTCCATTCCATGTCCCTCCAACAGGCACCACAGACCGGTGGCAGGTGGTGGAGAACTTTGTGGCGAGGGTCCACTGCAAGATGAGGTATCAGAGGTGCCATCCAATCCACAGCTCGTATCCACTGCGGGATGAACAGATTCTGACGGGCAGGAGGGTGACCATCAAATACATTGGTGGAGAACAACCAGGCCGACCCTCGGAAGACTCGTGGATTGAGCCGTCAACAAGGGAGAGCCGGATGAACAACAAGATTGAGGGGAGGTGGATGGCTAAACATTCTTTGAACTGCACAGCCCGACGCATGGAGCAAAAGCAGCGAGCTACTATGTGGGCACAAGGCCAGTTGGGGAGTGGGCTCGACAAGAGCACACACTCCCTCCACACCTTCGCATTCCGGAAGACATGAGGGCTGAAGCAGCAGCTGATCTACGCCATCAACGAGTACATGATCCTGTGGGCACTGGGATGACGACAGAAAGGACTGCAAGGTCTTCGGCAAGCACGGATGGACCAATGTGGGTGGAAGAGAGACCACCGATCAACTCAACGGCAAGCGCATCAACAGCGCTGCTACCAGGTGCAAGGACGAAGACAGCAGGGAGGATTGGGAAACCCCCTCCTCCCATGCCGCCCATGGAGCGATGGACGGGACTTCCAGAGGGGCTGAGGTTGGCGCTGCAGGCCCTGACAGACTCAGAGCGAGACTGGGAGAGACCACCCGGATCTGAACCCATTTATTGGGTGCAGGTCGGAAATCGCATGTTCCATCGGAACGACCTGATGAGGCAGGCCATCATGATGGAGCAGCAGCCAGATGTTGAAGTTCCTCAACTACAACTGACCCTGGTTGAAGGGCGCACGGACAATGGAACGCCGTGTTACATTGCAACGGCAGCGCCAGAAGGGGGATCAAGTGGAAGTGGCACGATCTCGTCAACACTTCCCACGGTCACGACGGATTGGTCGACCCCAGACTCCACAAGGGTGCAAGCAGATGGCAGCTTGGGAAGTGCAGCCTCGGCATGCCAAGGTCAACACCCACAAGGTGGAAGTGGACAGCAGCCGAAAGCGATGGCGCCGAGCCCGCGGCCGCCCCCAGGCTTGCAGCAGGAGGCTACAAGTGCCTATGGAATGTTGATGGAGGCAAACCAGACCCCATCCCTGAGTGGAAGTGCGGAGTCACCGTATGTGTTCGACTGGCCGGACGATGACCGGATCAGTTGGAGCAGACTAGAATAGGACAACACGTCCTAGGGCCTTGAGCTGTCAAATTCGCGCAAGACGCGAAGGGGGAGTGTAACGCATAAAGCATGCACTCGTTTTTCTAGACGTGAGACCATGTCACTGGCCTACCACAGGCCCTTTTGTGTTCAAGCAGAAACATGCGCGACTCTGCCTGCGTTTGCAATACCAAACCACGGTTTACGCCAACCACCGTTTGCGCCACACCACGTTTTGACACCAACCACCGTTTACACCGAACCACTGTCTACAAAGACTACATTGCTATGCACATATCACAAGAAAATATGCACCAGCATAGACCCCAGATAGCAAGGCAAAAACATGCAAAACAAATTTTTCTGGACTGCACCCTGCATTGGCAGCAGCTCCTAGGTGTCTGAACTATTGCATTCGCGCTAACTTTGGTTACTGTCGCAGAATCAAGTTCAGTAATCAGTTGGGTAAAGTTGATCTGCCTCATGGCGGTGCAAAGCCAGCTCAGATTCCGAATTGTTGGATAAATAAACCGTCGAACAATTTCTGGTCTCAATCATGTGGGAAGAAAGTCCAAAAGTAATGTCACTTAGAACGCTTGGCTACCAAAAGCCTGCTAAGCCAGGATGCCAGAAGCCCACCCAGTACCAACAGCACTGGCAACCCAGCCAGCATCTTCGACATCCGCTTCCAAAACAACACTCTGTCAAACTCTAAAAGTACATCATCTTTACTTGGGCGCCCCACAAGGACAGGACAGCATGGACCACAGACTGTGGAGACCTGGAAGATTGCGCGGTCACTGGAGGGAACTCAAGGTTGAAGAGGCGATGGATAATCCCTACTGAGCAGGATCATGTTCACTTGCGCAATGGGTTTAGAGCAAACCCACATCTTGCGCGCTAGCGAGATTTGCTATGTCCCATGCCTCAATGAATCAACAACACGTGCCCGGATTGTCAACTTAGAGCATTCAGGCCGACCACTAGCGCCATGAGACTCTGGTGGCAAAACTTTCTGGTTTCAACAGCTGACCCCGAATGGCGCGACCTCATCAGCTCGTTGAAAAGAAGCCCTGCACCCGTGGCCAAGTGCCTGCAATTGAACACCAGGATGCGCTTGGGCCGGTCGTGGACGGGAATCAATATGAAAGAATGTTTGTTTCCAAAACCGTTCCTATAAAGGAGTAGTGTCTAGTCCATTTCGGAATTATTCAGCGTTTTTCACGTAGGTGCCACGTCTCTGATTGTTTGACCCAGGAACGTCCAGATCAGAATTGGTCTCCGTCTGTGTTAGCACCCTCGCCTGCGGTCTGGCGCTGGCACAGTCTCTGGGGGCACGCTGAGGAGATCGGAAGGCGACTGCCATGGCCCAGGCCTCAAGGTGCATTCTTATGCTGCCTAAGTTTGAAGGTTCCGAGATAGGTTATCATACCTCCACGCAGATACATGCCGGAGTCTTTGCAAAGGCGGTCAGCCATGTGAGCATTCACGCGTCTTTACTTTGACTTGCTTGTCTGTCAGCAGTAGTGCATGGGAAGTTCGGGCTCAAAATGCACATGTTAAACGATAGTTTCACTGATCCATATTCAGTGATTCCGGATTCGTTCTCAATCAGTTTCGAAATTTTGAAGGCGAATGCACCAAACATAGGCTGAGAAGAATAGATTTATATAAACTAGACCAAACAGCGTAAAACTTGGCATCTCATTTCTTCTCACAGTTCCGGGTTGGTTCAGTTTGGTCGGCTAGTCGGCTAGTGGCTGGTTTTGGGGGACTTGAATAGGGAGTTTAAAAAGGATCAAGTGACGGTCACTTGAAAAAAGAATATATAAACATCAACCAAGGCAGGGCTTTTATCTACAAGAGCGCGTACACTATTGCAACAAAAGACTACAGCACTGCGGAAGTGATTGAACGAATGGAAAACCGCTGCGCTGCCGAGAACGCAGTTCACAATCAGTATACAGACTGAATTGTTGAGAGAGTGCTGCCTTCATAGATAGCTAGACGCAATGATTACGCAATGAAATTTTCACACTGTAGTGCGGACGCGCATTGCAGCTTGCAGCACGATTCATCAGTTGCAAGGAGTGTGTGCACAGCCTGACGGGGCTGACCTCCAACTGACCAGCGCCACTGCCGTCTCTTCGCCATCGGAGATCATCCCACCAAACCAAGGGCCGAAGCTTTATCGACCCGATGTGTTGAAGGTGATATCAGATCAATGTCCATCTGCAAACCAAATTTTCGCCAAGTCATGTACCAGTTCATGTACCACTTGCCCCGCGAAGCCTTTCACAAGGGACCCTACCGCAAGCTATCGAAAGCACAGCGGCTACTGCGACAGCCGTGAGTTCCTCCTTCTGCGTGTCTGGAACTGATTGGCCCCAGCCCGCAAGAAGGCGCCGCACGTTGCAAGCCACAGTGTTTGCCCAGTACTCTGACAACACCATGCTCCGGCAACTTGGCATGGCCTGCTCTTCTGCCAGTTTGGAATCCTTTAGAAGCGGTCCGCAGGCATAGCCGCCTCGACCACAAACAGGGCCTGAAGGATCGACTGAATGGTGAAGTCTGCTTCAGGGTCATTTCAACTCCTGCGATGAAATTACTTTCTTTTGGTGGGCAGTTCCAGCTCCAGTTCCAACTTGGTGGCAGTTCCAGTTCCAGTTCTAGATCCCATTCCAGATCCAGTTCCAGTGGTCAGATCAGTTCCTTTTTTTGGGTGGAGTAAAATCTACTTCCAAATCCAATTTCAATTCTAGATCCAGTCCCAGATCCAAGTGGGGGAGGTCCAGTTCCAGTTGTAGATCCAGTTCCAGTTGTCACCTGAATGCCTATGATGAACTTGATATTTTTGTTGGGGGGAGACCCAGTTCTAGTCCCAGATTGAGTTGCGATTCCATTTCCTCTGATAAAGGAAATATATTAGTTGTTGTCTTTTTTGGGGGGTCGGGGTGGAGCTCCAGTTCCTGATCCAGCTCCAGTGGGGAACACTGTGCATCTTCCTGAAGAACGTGTCTGCACTTGATTGCGCGCCGCGGTATGTGGAACACATACCTTGACGAAGCACGCGCTCTCTTTGAATAATTACATTAGCATAAAACAATCAGATAGGGTCTCAGCTCTATTCTGTTGGTTTGTTCAAGGGGTAGTTGGGGGCATCCGTATTTCACTGTTAGCAGTGAAATTCTTGGATACGAAAGCTAGGGGCTGCGAAGATCAAATACCGTCCTAGACAGCCGTAACCAAAAACCATGCCAACTCGAGATTGGAGGTCGTTACTTCATGCCTCTTTCAGCGCCTTGGCGGGGAAGCTTGGGGCAATAACAGCTCTGCGATGCCCTCAAACATCCTGGGCTGCGCGCGCTACACTGATGCGCTCAAGGAGTTTGCGTGATAGGGATAGATCATCGCAAATATTACAGTAATTCAGCGAGGAGTTCCGAGCAAGCGCAAGCCATCAGCTCTTGCTAATTGCATCCCTGCCCCTTGTGCACACCGCCCGCTCTTACCAATAACTCGACTGACGCAGTGCTCGGCTCTTATCACTTAGAGGAAAAGACGTCATAACATGTTATAACAAGGTTTCCGTAGGTGAGCCTGCGAAAGCATCTGCTTATTACACATGAACCGTGAACCACTACTCTGAGGCACTGGAACTCAAGGGCTGCAGTGGCATACTCGCGCGCGCCTATGGCATTTGCTATCGGCCGGCGCTAGACTGAATGATCCAGTCTGCTAATCACAACTTTCAGCGACGGATATCTCGGCTGAGGCACCTATGAAGGGCGCAGCGAAGTGCGATAGTCCCTTGAACGCGCATTGCCTTCTTGGGAATTCCTTGGAGTATGTATGATTTAGATCTACAGTAATTTTTCCGTGAACTTGCCTCAGGGGACCCCGTCGCACTCGCCCGTCTGGGCAGCCGGCTCAAACAGCACCGCGTCAAGGATCACCTGCACGCTGCCAGATCCAACGACATTCCGAGAGATTATACACGAGCTTGATGTGCCAGAGGAGCAGGAGCGGAAGCAACTACTGTAGGGGGCGTTCAAGGTTTTCTGCTGAAATGCATATTGCATGTGTATGTAAATCACTGCTCATCGCCAACTGGCAGCTAAGCAGCCCAAAGCACCACTTCGAGATTGAAAGGAGCACAAAAAATCCTTCAAGCTCGCTGACGGCACAGTGCTCCTCAACTCCGTTCCCCAAGCCATGCATTGTTCAAACGCAGCCCCACTGATATGCTCTGCAGAGTTGCGCCTTCAAGCCCTGCCTAGAAAAGAAGAAATCATTTAAGCACTTGAAGCTGCAGGCTGTAACCGTGATCTAAAGCTGCCCTGTTCAATTGAAATTCACATGAGATGTCCCTGAGTCACAGCACATGGCAATTTGCAATAGTATACCTGCAATGTTGTGCAAAATGACTGTCAGCTCTCAAGCATATCGCCCGTGGGAGAGTCTGATAGAGTGCAGCACCCGCAGAAAGATAATGTCAGAGCAACTTCAAGACTCACATCGAACAGTCCTGCACATGCAAGGGTCTCTTTAATGAATGGACACATGTTCAACATCCTTCGATGGCTTCTCTGTGAGGTTTGCACAGGTACAGTGCCAAAATCCAGTTGACACCAGCCCGCAAATGTGAGAGTCGGAGATGGACAAAGCTTGGCACGTGGCACGTGACGGTGAGAATGTGATGGACAAAAACTGCACTTGCACTTGTACCATTGAGGTGGCTGTCCATTCTACGCCTCTCGAGTCACCTCCCGAGCCAGACATGATGTCTTTTTCCGTGCTCACGCACATGGAGGTCCTCAACATATCGCACCAACAGAAAAATGCCACACTTCTAGGAAGGTCCGGCGTGCTTCGCTCGTTTCACATGAGCCCGCATGCAGCCAGTTATCGATTCATCTGGCCACCGGGCCTGTAATTATTACAGTATATACAGCATGTCATTCCCCATGATCGAGCTGATTGAGTTCCACAAGGTGTGGATGTGTTGATACATGTGTTACCGTCAGGGTGTGGAAATAGAATCTGTGATCACGTGTAACCATTAGTTCGTGTGCATGCCACTTTATCAGCACCCTCAGGTCGCCATCACAAGCTGCAATGTTCGAACGAGACCCACCTGATTCTATGGTGCAGGACTGGTCCAATCTTGCTGCTTGCCGAAGCATGTTTGACTTAGCTCACATCGACCATGCGCCGGAGAAACAGGCTCTGGCAGACTCAGCTGCAGGGCAGCGATCCACGCATTGGAGAGCAGCGGGCAACTATCAGCGCAGGAGAGTGGGGGTCAGCAAAGAAGACGGCAGCAATGGGAGCGGCAAAGATGTGATCTGGGCATTGCAGAAGTATTGTTATATAATGATGAAAGAATATTTGTAGCAAAGCTATCTGGCAATCCCAGAGTCTACAAGTACCGGGCAGTCACAACTAATGGTCATCCCAGCCTGTAGCTGAGGCTCGCGTAGAGCAGAGGCACGGTGCCCTAGGCGGACGAGGAGTCCAGAAGTAGACAGAGGTATCTATATATATATATAGCTGCAAGAAGTGTCTACAGTAAGTGCAAAAATATCGAACAGACCACAAACAAAAACAATATGCTAACACGCCGCCCACAAGCTAGTGAAGTCGTTTGAAGCTTGTGCCGGGGCCTGAAACCTGGCTAGGGCTAAGTATGTGCCTTGCTGCGATCTTGCAGAAAATACCTCATCTTACATGCTCGGATCTAAAAAATAATTTGTCAAGGTTCCGCTTACATTGTTGATTATCACAAGTCACAAGACCTTTGGGAGGGTTCCTTGTTTTGAAACAAAGGGGGCTGTGGGATCTCATGTGTTCAGATATTGTCAGGTAATACATCCTTGTCTTGCTGTGGAGCCACTGGGGTTGTGGGTTAGTGATTTACTGCTTGGGTCTTCTAATCAAACACGGTACTGTGGGGAGAGGTCCAGTTTTGCCACCGCCTTGGTCGCCCCAACGGTCTGCGAAGAAGCCCAGCACCAAAGGAATCCTCAAGTACGGCCTTGGGCAAAGCAAGGTCCGGTCCAGCCATTTGCTGGATGTGCCCATCCATCCAACCATTTCCCTTACTGCTGCCTTCCCGCTGCAGCAGCATTTGCCCCGCCCAGTACAGTAAGCCTTCTTTGGGCTCCTTTGGAGCCAGAACTTGCGAGCACGGCTCTCAAAATGAGCCACCGTCACATCCAGAGGTGAGATGGCGCAAGAAATCCATACTACATGCAGAAAGACAAGCTCGCTTTCTAAACAAAAGGATTCACATGTACCATGTACCAGTATATGAGCCTACATCTGCAACCCCTTTAACGATGCTCAGGCCACTGGCCCTCCATCTACGTCCATTTCTTCACCATCTCCCTGTTCAGGAATGGGCGTGCTGCCAATCGGGCAAACGGTCACATATTGGAAGTAAAAGGTGAAGTCCTGCCGGGATGCGATGTTGTTTGCCATCCTTTACCCCGGCTCCTGCCTTGTGTGGTGGCTTCAGTGGCTCAATTAATTGCTCATCCCAGTGCACCTGGAGCTTTTCGGAAACCCAAAACGAGGAAACCTCAACCCTGGCGTCCTCAAACGACATCCAAAAGCTGCCATCATCCTGAAAGGCGAAGAGCGCGAGTTTTGACAGTGAAGGCCTAGCCTTCCAGGTAAGAACCTTGAAAGACCAACATGAATCATCATGAATCAACATTACATATACAATTAACTCAGACCTCTCAGACACGCAAGCGGGGGTCCAAGCCCGAGTCCTTGCAAAGCACATTCACGCGTTTGCGGAGCTCAGGATTCTCATGCCAGTCATTCGCTCCAAAGTAATCATTCCAGGCACCGTTCCACTCGTTCTTGCCATGCGGATTGCGCAGCTGAATGAGACATACTGGTGTCCCATTGTCCTTCTTTTCGAAGACTAGCCTGGTGATAGAGTATGCATGGACGGTGATGAGCCCATTATCAAGTACCTTGTACTTCTCTCCGTGCGTTGTGTCCGTCCAGGTCGCCACAACCTCATTTGGACACTTGATACTTGGACCTCAATACTGCCCCAGAACATGGAGACACAACGGAACCTAGTACCCAACTCATCCATGAACTAGTCGTTTTGGCTCAGGGGCATGTTTGCCCTCCAAAAGGCCTTGGATCGTCTGTGCGAAGCTCTCCTCGTTTATAGCTTGGATATTTTCCTTCCAACGAATGCAACGGGGGTTGCTTCGCCGCCAATACGCAGGATTCATCGACCTTCTGCGCCACGTCTTCTCCTTGGTCTTGTTGTACTGGATCGGCTCCTGTCAAAGGTTGGAACCTTTCCTCTCTGTTAGGTGAAATCCCTGCGCCGCTCCGCACAATGTGTGACAGCTCTCGTACTCTCCTTGCCAGTCATTGCCTTAAAGGCCCAGCTTGGGAAGCCCCCAACGATATGTTGATAGCCTCCACACAACTTGGCAAAGGCCTTCTCCAGCAACAGAACCCAAATCCTTGGAGAAGCGTCTAAAAGTTATATCACTTACGTTACAACGCGTGGAAGAAAAGAGCTTGGATAGTTTCATTTATTACAGTTGCCGTAATGTCAAAACAAACAATAGCTGGAGCGGGAAGGATTGACACCGCAGGAGTTGTAACTCCGTTTGAATGATCCACCATCTTGATCTTTCTTTGTTCAGTCAGTTATATTTCTACGACATCTATGTCCATTGAAAACACGCGCACACACACACACATACATATATATATACATAATCATAATACAATATATGTATCGCGTTATGTAATCTTCTATGCTTCGATGCAGGAAGGGTGAGAGGCCAACCAGGAGTAAATCAAAGCGGAGAATCTCTTCGCTCTTTGGCCTGGCAAACAAAGGCTTCGGACCTCCGTGGCACATCAGGCAGGGAATGAATTCATCGATGGTAATGGTCATCCATTTCTCACCCTCAACGTCATAGAGGAAAATATCACCTCAGCGGCACAGGTGGAGGGCTGGACTAGGTCTCGGAGACTTGCGGCCACAAAGAGCAAGAGCCACAAGTTCAGATGACTCATATGCTTGATTTGTTGTTATTCTGATATTATTCTTACCTCCTTCTCTCCTTCCTTTTCTTTCTTGCAACCCACAGTTCCATGCTCAGGTGCATTGGCCGTCCTCCGTCAGGTGTTTCTCCTTGAAGAGGCTCTTCAGCTTTGAGGGATGGGTGGCCATGCAGGCGATTGAACTCATCAGCCAACAATCTCCCACGAATCCTGTCAAACCGCTCAAAGTGCTGTTGCCTGGATGTCTGACGATGTCTACATGCATAGTGTAATGCATCTGCACACGCCCGCCCTCCCCTCAAAGATACTCAAAACACATCAGACTCTTCAGACCTTGAACGATGTCTTGAGGTCGGACTTGATCAAACAGGACGGCTTCGTTGGGACTTCCGATCATCCGAGCCCTGTGCCACTCTTCCCAGCCCTGTGCCAGCTTGCTCCCCAGGACTGAGGCGTCATGAGGGAAGTCGGCATCTTTGAAGGCGTTCCTGGGTGGTGAATCGGGATCTTCCAACTTGGTGACTTCACTAATATGCACTTTATAGGCATATTGATCCATGAACCAGCTTGTCTGAATCGCGACATGAACTGCAAAGGTTCGGATCGTCTTTCATGTTGGCAAAGTCAAAGTTGGAGCGCGCCGACCAATCCAGGTAAGCTCTCTTAAACTCCGAGGCCTTGTAAGGCCAAGGGCACGTCACTTTGTTTTCGACTTTCAACCTTTCGGTCCCACCGCAAGAATACACCCACGCTCTGATCAATGTTCCTCCTACAAACCGGACGCGCACACGCGAATGTTTCAGTTTTGCGTGTCCATCCATTGCAAATGGATACTTGCATGCAGGTGCGTGTAGGCTGACATTCGTTCAGTTTTGATGTTGATGGTCATACAAGTGCGTACCGCATGATTCTTGAAACCTCTATAGTTTTCAATGATTTCACCCTCCCTCTGTTTGACTCCTTTTCAGTGTCACACGACCGGCAAACCATCACCGGCATTGACTACACAGGGTGCATGGCTGGCACCTTTTCTTTCCATCTTTCGTTATTGATTTATTCATTTATATATTGCGTTCTATCTATCTATCTATCTATCTAGCTTTCTTATCTAATCTATATAATAATCTTATCTTATCTTATCTCATCAGTTTTAGTCTTATCTTATCTATTCTATTCTGTTCTATCCTAATCCAGTCTAATCCAATCCAATCCATCCATCCATCTATATATGTGTGTCTCTGTGTACAACAGACACAGCCTTCCCGGCATAGCAAAAGTATACACATAGGCCTTGTCATCAACCTCGATGACTCTTTTCTTGATCTGCTCACCCGGCTTCACCACAATCTCTGCAGGATTTCCCTCCAGGAACCTGGGTTTCTCAGGCCCCGCTGCCTACAACTAGTTCAAGACTTCTACTTCCGTCAGTCAACCAATAGAGTGGGCAGAACTACCCTTGAAGCCAAGGCTTGGACTTCAGGTTGCTGCCCCGACTGAAATTCAAAGTAAAGCGCTTCTCCACTGCCTCTGAGGTGTTGAGTATCACAACCTGTCAGGAGTGGCACTTCTTCAATTCACCATTGAAATGGGAATGCACTTTATATGGCAAATTTCGCAGCACATTAGAATCATGTCAGCCCTCTTCCTCTCCCCATCGCCTTAGGACGCCCTATCTACCCCAGTGCTAGCAGAAAAATCGCTCGTCGTGACTCGTCGTGCAGCATTCAGGCCACATTGGGCACGGGAACATCCGAAATTCGCTATCCTGCTAATTACTGCTATCCTGCCCAGCGAGGCTTCCCCAAGCACTTCCAACCGTGCCATGATCTTATTCGAAGCTAGAGCGTTGGCACAAAGCAGCGGTGTTCGTGTCTGTCACCCTCATCCTATAGGTGCGGAACTGCTTGGCCGAGACAAGGGGGAGAAGCAGGAGATTCAAGCGACGATGGATTCAGAGAGAGAGAGAGAGAGATCAGCCCGTGCAAGGATGCCCTGACATCCAGCCAAGGTGATGTTGACAGAGTTCTGGATAACAGAAACCAATTGGTCTGCAAACATTGACAGTGACGAACTCAAATCAACATCCTGGGAAGCTTTGGCATAACAGTGGACTCGTTTGCGCGTTGCAACTTATATAAAGGAGCGGTTGTCACTCCAAGACGAACCGTCAGTGTCTTCGTACCGCAAGCCTACCATGACATGAATGTGGACAACGCAATGCGAGAATGCTTCATCGTGGTGCACGATTAGCGCTGCCGATCCAAGACATTCCTGACAATCTGATCAAATTCGAGATTTAATTGAACTGAGTGCGAAATTGCCGGTCTACCCCCAGTTTCCAAATCAAATTAATGTGCCTAGCAGCCGGAGACGTCTGTCAAGAATATTGGTCAAGCTTGACCGCAAGATCCGCACCAGAAACAAAAAATGGGCCGCCCCTTGAAGGCGGGGAAATCACTACGGATTCCAAGCCAAGCCAACTCATCACATCTCTCAACTCTTTGAAGATCATGATGAAAGGGATACATGCCCTGGGCATGTAGCCACTTAATGCACATGCAAAAAATTCGTGATTGTGCCGCCGGGGGGCTGTGAGCCCTTAGCGTCAGCCTCCAGCTACCAGTAACAGTGGATGATGATAGTTAGTAAAGGCCTTTCTCAAAAATAGTGATAATCTTATACCGATTGTTACTGGTCACTGGATGTCACTGGTAATGTGTTATCCGATTGAAACCAGCACTGTATGCAACACAACCGCGAAGCTACAGCACACCTCTGGAGACAGAACCGGGACTGCATAGGGCAGGTGTTTTTTTCCGAGTGCGACGTGTAAGAAGCAAGCGATGGTGGCACCCCATCGGGATGAAGATGTCAAGAATGTTCAACTTCACCTTTCATGGTTTTGCACAAGAAGGATGCAGTGTGTGCTATTGATGGACAAACTCCTGCACCGCTTGAACTGCCCTAGGACGTCAAGTTGGCTGGCGTCATCGGCATAATTTACCAATATTAGGGGAAAGCTTCGACGAGCACGTTCTGAGTTGCTATCAGTATCAGTTGTGCAGATGACATGCACCGATTATCTTCCAGCTGCGCCGGAGAACCATTCTGGGGCAAACGTTTCATCGGAAAGGATCGGAAACGGTATTTGGAGTCATTCCTAGTAGCTTCTTGTTACTATTATATAGTAAGGCACTTGTTACTAGTAGCGATGCACTTGTTCCTAGTAGCTTGATTTTGGTGCAAAATTGGTCCAAATCATGTAAGTGTCACCACAAACTGACCCGGCCACAGCGTCTGCCTCCCAGAAGCTCTCTGGCCCATCACCCGTGCGCTCAAGCACCACTTGCGGTTTCTCGGCCGTGAGCCATGCAAGGAACTCATGAGCTTGGATGACACCATCCTCAGGGCAGATCAGGACGAGTGCACCAAAGGATGAACGTGGGAGGGACGGCAAGATTGAAAATCTGAACAGGACTCAAGAATAGTCAGGACATACAATAAAGCCCCTGCTTCCCCCTGCTTGCTTGAAGGCCAGTCCTGATTTGTATCCGAGTCCTTGATTAAAGCATTCAATTGACCACGCGTCATGCCAAACGTCTCAAACAAAGGGATGATCTCCTCCTGGGTAAGCACTCCGTCCCCAGAAGTATCATACTTTTCGAAGAGTTTCTGCACGCGCTTCCTGGCTTCCATGGAAGTGAAGCCTCTCTTCAAGAGGATGCAGAAAACATCAAACACAAGCTGGGCCAAAATGGTCTGCGGATGACTCTTCAAGTTCAGGGCGAACCTGGAAAAGGTGATGAACTGAACAAGTGAGTTCAAGATAGTTCAACCAGTTCCACCAATTACCACAACCACAATAATTCATGAATTCTGAGACAACCTTCGATTCGATGGTATGGTTCAACCAGTCCCACCTTCATATGTTTGTGGCTTCATCTCGGTGCTAGCCTTCTTCTTTCGAAATGCACCCTCTATGGCTCTAGGCAGCCCAACGCCGTGAGGTAGCTCAGGAGCAACTCGACATCGGCCGCACCAAGAGCCTTGAAGTCTGCCCACAGATCTCTAGTGACTCTAGCGATCCAATTCAATGAGAACTGAAATCGTTGATTGCGCGACCTGAATGCAACGGACTCAGGGTTAAACCTGCATGAATCCAATAAATTAGTAGGTTAACCTGCATGTATTAGTAGTCAGTAGTCCTACAAATCGTGACAGGAAGGAGCACCCATCACTCGAATATGCCCAGTTCGGCCGCTGACAGGAAAGGTGTGCTTTTTTCCGTGTGCACGCTGGTAAGTCTTCAGCATCCAATGCCTGCGGTGTTGCGGTCGCGTCTTACCCTTTAACGTTCTACTTGGGTGCGCACAATGAACAATCCACATCTCACTCCATCTCACTTGTCCAGAATCCCCATACACCCCGAGACATTGCTTTGTCTTAGTTAAAGCCCGCTCCGCCCCCTGCCTACTTAATTAATTAGGCGCCTACTTAAGGGACTCTAGTAAGCTACTAGGTAGGACGCACTATGGGCTGGGGGAGCTTCCTTGAAGAAGCGCCTATTTGTGTGGTTCCTGGATTTTAGGGGAGCTTAACTTATAAAGTGCCCGTAGATCCCCATGTTCCCAAATCCCTTCGCCTCTCATTCTGTGAAGCACCGAGCATGCCCCAGCAGCCACTGGCACACCTGCGTAGCAATCTCATGCTCTGTCTGGCTCCTCTTGTCAGGATGCCACCTCAGCACCCGGGGCAAATCCACGGGTCCTTTAGGCAACAGCACTGAAACCGTAGTATGGGCGTGGCTGTCAGAGGGAGGTCGATATGAAAGGAATGTATCTTATGTTCATGTTGTTGAATTGTGCGAGGGCTGTAGCCGTAGCCGGCCACAGGCACTGCCCTTGTAATGTCTTCAGCACACTTGCATCTTGCAAGCATTTGTCAGTGAGGTGGGTGGCTTTGTTCAGTAAACAAACTGTGAAGCTTGATTGGTGTGCGTGAGCAAGCCCAACAACAAACTGAGGCACTCCAGCATCATCTGCCTGAAAAGTCGGCTTCGTTCACCAACACTTGCCCTCCTGGGCTGAGCACGCATAAGGCTACCCCCTCTTACCCGTGCATGTGCGTTAGACAGTGTCAGAAGATCTCAGAAGGCTTCAAAGCACCAAGAAAGCAACCACGTCAGACGTTAGGGTTCTTGTCAACAGAATTGCAAAGGTCATAGTCATAACCTGTCAAAGATTGAACATTCGTAGTACTTAACCTGTCAAAGCATTGAACATTCGTATTACTTGCTCACTCTTTGCGAAAGACAGCAGCGGCCACCTCTTAAACCATCTCAAACCTCTTGCACTCCGCGCCTGTGCTGCTGCATGCGCTCCAGGAGGGGCAAACAAGCGGCACCCAGCACACCGCCAGGCGGCGCCGGCAACGCGGCCTCAGCTGGGGCAGCATCCCGTGGCCACGGCGGCACAGCGCACTTGGCCTCGAATCCGAATCCGTATGCACTGAGTCTATCTCTCTCTCTCTCTGCCTCTCTCTGCCTCTCTCTGCCTCTCTCTGTGCAAAGTCTAAGCGATTGAGGTGGATGTCACCAGGTGGCTGCAGGTTTGGCACCCATTGCGAGCAGCTTCTCCACCAGTGGACTCCGCACCTGCTTCGCCATGTCCAGAACAGTGAAGTGCTTGTACGGCCCAAATTCGTGCAAACCGCAGCACACCACGTTCCTGAGTAAATTGGTGTGTTTTTGCAGAAGCATGGACATTGTCGGCAGTGCAGTTTCTGACCCTCAATCCGAGAGGCACATCTGTGTACTTGTGCATCAGCAGCATCTCACAAATCTTGTGGTTCATCTCCATGCAGGCTGCAACGAGGCCCGTGTACTCCTCTCAGCTGCTTGCTAAACGTTAGCCAGACCCTGACACATTGTGTTTTTGGTTCCTTTGCCGACTCCCTCTACATGAGCTGAAGGGAAGTGGCTCGCTCTTCAAATTTCCAGAATCGAAAAATCTTCAGTCTCAGACTGACCTGGCCATAAAGCCCAATCCTCCCAACTGATGGCACATTGGCAACACCCATCACCTCAGGGCACAAGTGAATGAGCCATAAGCCACAAGAGATTCTGATTGCTGACATCCAAACAAAGATATATTTTATTTTTTTTTGCCGATTACTGTGCTCCAGCATCATACTGACAGCCGAGAGTCTTCCCTTGAGACGCTCCTCCCGCACCCAAATGCTATTGGGATCTGCCCCAGCTCTGAGGAGTTCCTTGACAAAGGGTCCAGAGACTCGTCTAAGGTCAAAAAAAATCATTAGGAAACTAAGCATCAAGATTGCGTTGAAGCTGAGGGAAACAGCTTTTGGTGTTCCAAGTCAACAAGAGTCAAGAAGGCCTCATCTGAGTCTTTGTCTTTGCGAGTTTCCCCACTCAAGCTACCATCAGGCTTACCATCACAGCCAGTCCTCCACCTTTTTCTCGTCTCCCTCAAAGGCCGCTTGCACCAGCTCGGGGCAAACGCTGCTCAAAGTGCCTTCTTGTTCCAGTTGCTGCTGGAGCTCTTCTGCACTCGGGATTTCTGGCGTATCCTCCGGCGCTGCTAAAGGTACCGGGTCCGGCGGCACCAGCACATCATCCGTGAACCGCCCTTCTTGGCCCACCACTCCTCGAGCAGGGCCAGGTGGGGGAGCATCAGCCGGATCAGCAAAAGGATCCCAATCGTCCATCACAATGGCGGTTGGAGTATCAAGATGCGACAAAATACTTGTCTAAGCCATGGGCAGAACAACTCGCATGATGGACTAAATGTGCAAAGTTCTGACAGAATAGCTTTGCAGTGAAAGACATATATAAACATATACAATAAGGAGGCCATGCAAACGTTGGACATGCGATTGATGTACGCTCCCTTTTGAGCAGTCGGACTCAGTCGAGCAGATTGTGCGGGCAGATCATCGGTTTAGCAATACAGCTGTGCTAAACTCTCCAAGGGCGTGGCTCCATTGAAACTGGGCAGCTCCTTCAAGAAGAGCACATCATCCTGCACATATTAATGGTTCAATCATTGTTCAACTATATACTGTACTGCCAAACGTACAGAAAAACACCGCGATTGGGTCCTCATTATTCACCAGCTCTTGGGACGATCCAGTGAGTACCTTGATTGCACGAAGGCCACACATCCATCGAGCATTCTTGGCTTTAGCAACCTTGAATCTGAATGTCCCACTGTACATCCTTCAAAGACTGGTTCAAATTTGACACATGAAGTTCAACCAGGATCACCTACAACAGCTCCCGGTCGCACAGATGGGCTTGCACGACTGAGGCTCTTCTTGTCTGACTCGTATTGGCCGAACCTGAGGCCCCCCAGGACTTGACAAGTGACAAGTCCCTGGAACGTCTCTACTTTGCTCCTAGTAGCTTCTTGTTCCTAGTAGTAATGCCAGGAGCTACTAGTAGCTTCTTGCTCCTAGTAGCGATGCCCTTTGTTCGCAGTAGCTTCTTGCTATAGAATTACTACTGTGCACATATGTTGTGGTTATGAATCATGATGGTACATCCGAACTCGACTGCAAAAGGAATTCCTCGAAGCTTTCGCCCGAGTCCCACACCAGCGCAACACTCCTTGCAAAAAGCCTGGTTTGCTGGCCTTGGCCTGACACATCTGTCAATCCCTTCCTTGAATCCGGATGCGCTGATTCATGCTTATCTACGGCCGGCGTGTTTGCAAGAATAAAATAGAAATAGTTATGTTTCATATGTTGTTCCTTCAATACAACGAATACGTTCTCTACTTATCTTTGCTTGCTCTTCTCAAAACTGCTTTGTAGCGAAAGCGGTCTTCCCAACTCACAGGGCTCCCCTCAACATCGCATTGAACACACTTCAAGCCCGTTGCTTCTCAATCAATTGGCTTGAACTAAAAAAGGTTGTGGAGCAGGCAAAACTGCTCCCACAAAAGTGGATGTTTCAAAACACTGTTTCAAGCACTTTGGATTGGCTTGCGTTGAAGCTGGAACAAAACCTCTAAAGTGGTCGTTCCAGTGCCCAGGCAGCACCAAATCTTCCATGAATCTCCACAGTCAAAGCTCCTCTGGCGTCAAGGTGGTCTGAAAGCCGATGACTTCGAAGCGACCCTTCCTGATGCTGACTCGGCCATGCTCAAACTCAGCCCTGGAATTCCACCCATCTACAAACATCAGAATCCGACTTAGACTCTCCAGATCATGACAGTTATTCTATGTGTTATTACACTCTTCCTCATTGTCTGCTTCATACCCTCAGTAGCCAAGCTCCCCAACTTGTACTGCCACTTCAGAGATGAATCAGAGGCGCGCCTAAGCGGGGATAGATTTGGTCGTGCTGAACAAACTGGCCAAACGTTTACACTCTGAGTTCCACACCATTTCTGCACCGCTGGGCACTGGCATGCTGGAAGAAGCAGCCTTCCGACTTCCACATAAAGCTTCGGGGTTCAGCATCATCTGCGTCAGGAGAGCCAGGTGTGTCTTTCAAATAAGCTGGCCCCATGGCTGAAAAAGAGCTACACCAGTTCGTTTATACAATGCAATTCTGAGTGCATTCTTTCAGGACACCCAGTGTCACTGCAGCCAAGCACCCGGCATCTTCCAAAGGAACACTGTGTCCCGAAACCAAGCCAGCTCTGGGAAAAGCTCCAAGCTTAGTTGGAGAAGCTCAGCGGAGTGAGTTGGTGACTTCCAGGACTTCCAAGCATTGCTGGGGTCCTGTGCCTACAGTGACAAGTGTACCGTGCAACGAGCTTGGGTTGGTTTCAGCGATGGTTCAGCACTTACAGCACCGCAGGCCAAAGGGTTTGCATTGAAACGCTCTGCCTGAAGCAGTGCCAATTAATGGGGCCTCCAACATAAAGAACCCTCCGGCTGGAAGATCCATATTCATGATGTGCAAACCAGGCAATGTTCAAAGGCAAGGAGCCCCTAGTAGCGTCCTTGCTCCTAGTAGTAAGGCCAGGAGCCCCTAGTAATAGTAGCATTCTTGCTCCTAGTAGCGATGCCAGGAGCCCCTAGTAGCGAACCTTGTTCCTAGTCTATCTCGCCGACTAGGTGACCCGAACAGCTCTGGGCGCTCTCCCGTCAAGAGCTGGGGCGCTTCTCGCCGAGCAGCATCCAGGCCTCCCAATCTCCCACACCGAGCAAGGAACAACTGGAGGACCGTGTGCCCCCTGCTTTGTATGAATCTTGGTCATCTCTTTAAGTCAAGTTAACTTCATCATACTTAATCAAAAAATTAACCTGTACTCCCAATAGTTTCCAAACCTCAAAGAAATTCAAAATCAAAGTTGGCAGTTGGAATGTTGTTGGCTTGTTGGCCTTCCGACTATATACAATGTCCATATCCGCCTTGCGCCCGCCCGACAACACCTCCAAGTGCCCTTGATATGTTTTCTATATACACAGGTGTGTGGGACAATCAACTCATTACTGCAACTAGATTCTTAGATCGATGCAGCTGCATGTAACTGAAAGCACTTCCCAGGTGTCAAGCGCACCCAGGCACAGTCCGATCTGCTCAACAAGCTCGCAGTCGCCTGTGAGCATCGGGCAGGTGGGGACTGTTGTCTTACACAAAGGCAAAAAGAAAGCCGCCTCATTCAACACAACTTGCTAAGCCTTCACCACACATCATGCCCTTGTCGAAAGAGAAGATCATGTGATCATTTGTCACGCATCTGCTGATGCCTGAGGAACATTGAGAAATCATTAAACACAGTTGTGCGTTTGTCAGTTCTTCTCAAAACACGACACTCCTAAGCATCTGACTGTCAAAATAATCCAGTACAAGCGTTCGCCTCGATCCAAGCTCTAAAAGCGGATCACAAAACATGCATGTGTTTGCTCCCCCGCTGCTTTCGTTGCATCAGCATCTCTCACTCTGCCCCTGAAGACCTCGGACCCTGAGGCATATGAGATCATATGAGGCATGGACAAAGCTTGGTATTCTGGAGCTACCTTGGCATCTCAAATGCGCAAGCAACTACGACACCCAACCACCAACACTTTGCTTTTCACACCTCGAAGCACACCATGAGTCCAGGAGCCACACCAAAAGCAACGTCTCGGAAGCCTCTTGGAAGGCGCCTGGCTCGACACCTTGCGCGATCAAGAATGGACCAATCGCGGGAGGGCAAAAGCACAAAACGCGTGAGGCGTGAACACAAACACCCGAACGCATGTGGTTTGGAAACTGCAAATAACTGAATGTCTAACATGCTTTTCTGGCTGAAAAGAAAAGGCAACCAGCTCTGGTTCGCTTCGCCTTGTGGCCAAATGTTGTGTAACACACACTCAAAAACAAACAATTATATATACACACACACAGACAGACAGACAGACAGACAGACAGACAGACAGACAGACATAGATAGATAGATAGATAGATAGACAGATAGACAGATAGATAGACACATAGATAGATAGATAGATAGATAGATACATAGATACATACCTACCTACCTACCATTACATACATACATACATACATACCTACCATTACATACCAGTACATACCATTACATTACATTACCTTACATTCATACATGGTTCAAGGCTCAAGCCCCGGGTGGTGCCCGTCGGGCGAGCACACGTCGTTGCCCTGTGATGCTGCTGGTGGCTGGCCCTACTTTCGTGATCGTGAGGGCCTCCAAGAGTGTGAACCCTTCATCCGCGGCTATTCCATTGGTGCCTCAACCACCTCTTCCTTGACAACGGCACTGGTGCTGCTTCACTGCATTCGACACGGGCCTGAACTCACTTGAGATTGGCTTGCTTGCCCTTGCTCCACCCTTTGACTGTGGACTACGGCGCCTCTCACAGTATGACCTGGGGACGGTCCTACATGATGGTGCGCACGGGGCACAATTGCTCTGGCGTGACAAGGTTCAGCCTGGTTTTCGATGCCGTGCATGTGGCACATCGTGGCCCACAACTACGAGAGCAGGAGGTAAAGGCACAGGTCAGGCCACACCATGCCTTACTTGCCCAAAACCCACGGCTATCAATGGCCAAAAAAAACATCAACATGCTCCTTAACTTAACCTCCACCGCACTATGCCTTCAGCCGCTAAAGAAAAACTCAAACAGCAGCAACTGAGGCCTTGGAGACCTTCTGGAACACCATGGGCGGTCGTGCCAGTGAACCTGACGCCATCAGCACGCAGCTTCTGAAAGTTGCACCGCCTCAAACCCTTCCACAACTCCAGCAGCTTTTGGCACGTCTCATGGCATGAGACAGGAAACCACCCTCCACAATCAGTCCACGTTCTTTAACACCATCGAGGCCACGCGCCTGGAGTATCCTGCGCTCCCACTCTGCCTGGCTACGCAGGTCTACACAGGTCCCAAAACCATCCTGGCGAAAGAAGAGCTCTCGGACTTGAGGTACTGGGCATGAGACAGCGAGCTTTATGTCTTTGTTGAAACACATCTTGATCCTCAGCAGCATGCTTCGATGCGCCAATACTTGGAGGTCAGAGGAAGACTTTTGGCACGCCAGCTCACTTCCATTCCCCTGATCACAATGCATTTGTTCCCTGTACTGAACAGGCATCTCAGGGATTTCAGTTCAAAATAGAATCACGCTCAGACTGACGGGAACAACGGTCCCCTGACGGGACCGACGGGCTTGACGGGCAGACACGTATAGAGGACCATGGCCGAAAAGCCACAAGCCACGCCCATCTGGACTGAAAGGGTCAACAACCAGGATGAAGATCCTTTGTGGTCAAGTCACGTGGATTGATTGACAGAATTTGGAGGCCATGGGACTTCAGCTGCATGAAGGCGTCGATGCCACGCCGCGAGACTACCTATGACCAGCAATCCCAAGGCTGGATCTTTGCGCGGTGTGTCCATGCGCTCAGTCTTGGTGCCCTACAAAGAACTGGTCTGGTCTTGAACGCAGCCCGCAACCTAAGCCCCGCGCCCTCTTCTATGACAGGTCCTTGCCACGCATACCACCGCCGAGGTCAAGGTGATTGTGAGGAAACCTTGTAATTCGACCCACGGCATATGCCTACTCAGAGACCACGGGCTCTTCTCCTGCAAGCTGAAGAAGTCTGTTTTCTGACGCTTGGTCAAGTCGTCAGATCCACTGCTGGGTCTCTTGAGGAGGCCACGCAGCTGTGATTTCTGTTCATCGGAAAGGGAGACTCCCAAATTGGTCACGAAAGTCTCCAAGGCCGCAGGCAGCGGATCAACATCCATGGAAGGATCAAGCTCGTCTGGCTTGGGTCCTTGTCTCCTCCGAGGTCTGCTTCCGTGTCTTCTGGCCTTCATTGAGCTTTTGTTGAAGCTCTTGCATCTTGCTGAGCAGGGCCTGATACTGTCCAACTTCTCCTGGAGCTGTGTCTTTTTGATGAGGCTCGTGCTGAAGAACAAGATGAAAACATACACATAGATACATACATACATACATACATACATACCCACGTCCGTACGTACATACGTCTAATACATACATACATACATACATACATACATACATACATACATACATACACACATACATACATACACACATACATACATTCCATTCCTCTCCGTTGCATTGCATTACGTTACATTCATACATACATGCATACATACATGCCGTTGAATTACATTCCGCTGCATTACAGTACAATACAATACATACAAGCACACACATACATACATACATTCAATCATTCATTCATTCATTCATTCATACATACTGACATGCAAGCAAGCAAGCAAGCAAGCAAGCAAGCAAGCAAGCAAGCAAGCAAGCAAACAAACACGCACACACACATACATGACATACACACATACATGCACGCATGCATGCATACATACACACATACATACATACATACATGGCTCAAGACATTTGAGGACTCAAGCCGGTCCCATACAAAGCCGGGTACAGGCAGGTTCAGCCATCGGAGGCTAGTCTCGAGATCCTCAAGAGGACTGGACTCTCTTTGCCCGTGATCACACGACCTCACCTTCTTCGCTACCGGAGAGTCGTAGAGATCCACCTTGCGCCTGGCACTTCAACACTGCCATCTGCCTCAGCCAGAACGTGATCGGTGCCCAGTTCTTTGCCCATCTCCTTGCCCCTTACAAGACCAGTGAGGACCTTCACATCAGGGATTGTGACTCTTTCCAAGTCCACCTGGTGCAGAAGTTACGCGGTTGTGGCTACACCAAGTGCCAGAACTGGATATGGAACGACAAGGTGAGGCCCGACACCAGATGCAGACAGTGCGGACAAAGGTGGCCCACTTCGGGCAGCCACCGGGAAAGGCAAAGGCCAGGGAAGGCCTGCACCCAAGCCACATGGGAATCCCTCCACTGATTGGCTGGAAGAACCACATGGTCTGGGACGTCAAAAGGAGGCATCCGATCTTCTCAACAATCCAAGAGAAGCTACAGAACCTTGGCATTGGACCAGCCAAGCCTCCGGAGCCGGATTTGACAGAGATGCTCAAAACACACACGCCCAGCCAGGTGGCAGTCACAGGCCTCACGGCTCCTGAGATCACGGAGAAGGACATAGCCACGAAGCTCAAGGGCGAAGTCTCGGAACTCAAGAACCTGTCCAACGTGGAGCATGTGGGTATACTACCAAGCCTGCATCAAGCTTTTGGGACTCAATGTACCAGTTCCACAGGACGGTTTCTACATAGGGAATGACAGCGATCGCATTTCACTGTTTGCAGCGGT
Source organism: Durusdinium trenchii (assembly GCA_963970005.1). Taxonomy (NCBI): domain Eukaryota; class Dinophyceae; order Suessiales; family Symbiodiniaceae; genus Durusdinium; species Durusdinium trenchii. The sequence continues at coordinate 283,930 of CAXAMN010028639.1, forward strand.
GCCAAATGATGATGCCACGTCATCCGCAGGCTCGGAGCTGCTGCACCTTTTGAAGACATCTCATGTTGCAGGGGAACAGCAACGCATGAGACAACCAGCTCATGGGCAACTTTTGGGAGACACCATTGCAGGGGACACGCAACGTCATTTGAAACCAACACTTGCTTTCACGTTCCAACTGTGAGTAATTTTGTTACATCGCAACCCAGCTCACCGGCACATGCTGCACGTGGGGTGAGTGGGCGGGACAGGAGAACACTGTGATGGCTCAGCAGCCACCCTATGACTCTGCCACCGCCACGAATCTGCTGATGCAGAATTTGACCATGATAGTCGGCAATCCAAGCCACAAATGCTTTCCTCCAGGAGCACAACATCCAACCATGGGGTACAATCCGGGAGGCTGTGCAGGAAAGCCTCAAAACAGTCGAACCAGTCGACCTCCTACGACTCCCAGGTCTGCAGGACCTATGGCAGCAGCACGACCTCATTGTGCAGGGTGATGCTAGTCACTTCGTCAACACCGTCTGGCTGGCCACCCAATCCGCATTCAGCTACCGCTATGCTGACATCAAACCGGGAGGTTTTCTCAAGGACCACGTCCAGATGCCCATCCACATCGAATACCCTTGGAGTACCTGAAAACGTGACACCGAGCTGGAGGGCCATGTCACCAAACATCATCGTGCGCTCAACCCCCACGGCACCTTTACAGTGCCATGCGCACTGGATGGCTTGAGCAGGCGAACACTGATATGCCACCGTGGACACAATCACCTCTCTGGCCACTACTATGCCATTTGATGATGGACAACCACCGAAGGTTATCCAGAACCTCACACAACAAATGGCAGGTGACATCATCCAGCTCTCCATCCAAACCTCACACTTCAGGACTCCTCGTGAGATAGCCCGGAAGCTTCCTGCCCCAGAATCACCAGACTTCGATCCACCACTCCATGAGACGCCGCCAAAGAAAGCTCGCCAGATACCCAGGACACCATGTGCTAAACAGGTCATCGAATGGTACTGGGCAAGAGAAAGCGAGCTGTACATCTTCTTCGAAACCCACCTGGACCAACAACAACATAGCAGCCTCTGTCAGTACTTCACTACAAGGGGCAGGCATGCAGTTGGGATGGCAGCCAGCAAGAATCCCAAATGAGGGGGCACGCACGGTGGCATCGTCATCCTAGCCGACGCTGCTGAACCTTCGTCGACAGCTACAGCATTGAGGGGTGCGGCTATGTAGCCTGTCCTTGGCAGAAGAGAGATCGGTCCAAATTCTACTGGCAACTCATTGCTCCACCGGCCCTCCTTTCAGGCTCGGTGCTCGACTACGCCTTGCTTGGTCCACAACCAACTGGCGGGATGCATGCCAGTCCAAACTGAATGGGCTGTGCCCTGGTGACCTCATGCTCTGGTGACCCTTGCCTTTGAGCTTGAAGCTGCCGTCCGGATCTACAGACAGTGTTGCGGATTTCCTGCATTGCTACTCCTGACGTCGACTTCCGGCCGTGGAGCACCTACACTTCCCAGGCGGCCACCCTGCAGCCATATGACACTGAAGCCAACGCTGAGGCACAATCCCTAGCTGACTGGGTTTCCATATGTTCCCATCACCGAACAATACCTCCTATAAAAAACCACCCATGGCAGCCTCAAGGCAGGGGCTACTGGGTTGAAGCCGCGCTTGCAAAACCACCTGCTGGACCACTTTGGCGAAGGAGCAAACCAGCCTACTGGGAACAGCTCAAAGCCAGGCTCCAACTTGCTCTTCAAGCTCCGGCAGGGCATGAAGCGCCAATTCGCGGCTTCTGATGCACACCATCCAGCATCAGACAACAGAAGCCCACCTACAGGCCAGAGATGCGGCTTCCGATGCCTGAAAGCATCTGAGCTTGCCTGGCAGCGCATACCGGCAACTGGAAGTCCAGGAAAGAATGCCACAAAGAATGCAGGACTGGGGTAAATTGTGGCAGATCAGAGACACAAGAGACCCAGTGACCCAGTGGCCCAGTGCCTTTGCCAGATGCTGCCAGCTTCTTCAGGCAGCCAGCCCGACATCTGTCTCCACATCTTGCACAGGCGCTCAAACACCTCCCTGACAGGGCAGCAGGACCTGATGGCATCCGCCCAACTCCTGCGCACGGCACCACCACACGACAAATGCCCTCTGTGCCAAGTGCCGGCAACCTCCAAGCACATCATCTGGCTCTGCAAATGGCACCATGGACGTGGCCACACAGCCCTTCCCATCTCATGGACTGAAAGGGTCAACAACCCAGATGAGGACCCGCTGCGGGCAAGGGGCTGAAAGAAAGATATGAACATGAGACAGGAGAAACATCTCTTCAAGGGCATGCATGGACTCTGGCAGCATCTTGAAGTCCTTGATCTCGCTGACCATCGTGGCTTTATGGTTACCATTGACGCCACGCCCACCACTTATGATCTTCGATCCCAAGGGTGGGTGTTTGCATTGCGCCTCCACACTCTCAGTTTGGGCCAACTTCATTGAGTAGCGGCGATCACAGGCCTGCCCAGGGCAACAAACTAAAGCAAGGGCGCTCTACTATGGCCTGCATGTGTTGGCATAGCACACAACTCAGCCCATCAAGATTGTAGTCCAACTTGTGACCGTTTGGGATGCTTGGACTGGAGCCAAACGCAACCACAATTTTCCTGACTTAGACGCTTTGCACCTTGAGAACAAGAAGAAAGTCCTTGCCCTGTACATCAGCGCCCAAGCCAGAACACCGGACCAGCCTGGGGCTGAGCCACATCTTCGTCGCCGTCAGCGAGATGCAGGCAGAGAGCCAAAGAGCTGCACGACCAAACTAAGGAAGACTGGCAGCAGGCTCTGGATGAGGACCATCTCCAGGTTTACACACAAGCTCTCGAGAGGATCAGTGCCATCTACAAGGATCCTTCCCACTACATCCATGACAAGCCTAAGCGGTCCCAAGCAACCAACACCAAACAATACAAGAAGAGGCTTGTCAACCAATGCAGTGGACCACCCTCAGAAGAAGGTCACACCTGGACCAAGCATCGCAGTGGATACCAATGTGCCCTATATGCAGCACTAGAATCCACCAAGGGCTGACAGCAGTGATGCTTGAACAGAAGCTGAAGGAGCCCTGCGAGACCAAACTCAACAGTGGCCAGCCTGACCTCAACAAAGAACACCATGAGGAGAAGATACCAAAAAAGGCCACCAGAACCCAGCTCATTCACGAGTTGCTCCAAACCCAACCGGCAGAGGGCACTGCCGGAAGGCACCACTTCATCCAGACTGCCGGCTACATCAAGTGCCAGCATTGCGGATGCGCCATCCTCAAGAGGTCCAAGGAGGCCACATGGACCGAGTTCATCAACAGCCCTTGCATAGATGAACCCTGCAAGGGGAGGCCATCGGGCACACCACACATTCATTGTGGCAACTTGGCACCAAGGTTCCGTGCAAAAACTGTGGCTTGGCCGTCCTCACGGACAAAGACAACCGCCTGATAGTGACACAGGCACTGAAGAAAGAATGCAAAGGGGCCCCGGTCAAGCCAAGCCCTGGTTTGCGGACTTACTTTCCAACGCAGCTCTCCACAAGCCCCGAGAACTGTTTCGGGCAGAGGACCAGGAGGCTGCAGCGGATGGCTTCATCGTCGACTACTTCTAGCGGCGCAGCTAGCCGCACGGCCAAATTACATACGTACATACATTACATTACATTACAATACAATACATTGCATTACATACATACTTACATACTTACTTACATTACCTTACATTACAATACAATACATTACATTACAAACCATACATTAACACACACATACATACATACATACATGCCATTACATTACATTACATTACATTACATTACGTTACATTACATTACATTACATACATTACATACATTAATACATACATACATACATACATACATACATGGCTCAAGCCACGAGAGGTTCAAGCTGGTCCCCGCAAGAAATCCAGCTGGTGCGTCAAGCCTCTAGCACCACGTGTGCACTGAGCTCCAAGAGACGCACACCGCCATTGTCGTGTCCCTGGGTGAGCGTTCATTGCTCGCAATCACACGAGGACACCAAGACCGTGCTTGTTGACCTCTACGGCACCTGGCATTTGCTCGCTGTTTCCAGTTTGTGGACCACCAGGGGACTGGGCCTACTTGACACAACACGCCTTTGGCCTGTTCGTGAAAGGTGCCACCCTGTTTGCCCACCTGTTTGTGTTCTTTGAGGCCACAAAAGTGCTCGACGTCAGGTACTATGACAGGCCAATGGGGAAGAGCCTACATGACCTGCTCCAAGCACGGCTGCACAAACTGGATCTGGACAGATCGAATGAAGACAGGAAGCAAATGTCGAAGATGTGGGACCTGGTGGCCCTCACCCGCGGGCGGCACAGGAAAGGGCAAAGGCTATGGACGACCAGCGTACCAGGCTTCAGCCAAAAACCTCATGGCTGGACGCCCCACCAGGCCTTTCAAGAAGACCAAAGTGCAACGAGAAGCCACAGATCTCCTGACCACGAGCTGGTCAGCTTTACCGGAGGAGACGCAGACCAAGTTGCAAGCGCTCGGCATTGGGCCAAGCAAACCTGAGGAACCGGAACTGACTGACATCCTCAAGTCCCACATGGATGCACTGCCTCCACAGGTTCAGCAGATCGTGCTCACAGCCCCAGAGCCCTGCACAGAACGTGAGATTGCCACCAAGCTCAAAGGCCAGGTGACGGAGTTGAAAGCCATGTCCATCAAGAAGAACCAACTTCAGGAGAAGATTGATGGCGTCAAGGCCCAATACGCCTCCCTCCTCACGGACATGCAGGACCTCCAAAGCAAGCTTGCTGAAGGCCAAAAGGCCCTGCATCAGCTCTCTCAAGACTATATGAAGGCCATCAACCAGACTCCAGCTCCAACAGAACTGGCCCCGGGATCAGCAGAGCCTGAACAGATCCCCATATGTGGAATCTTTTGTACACAGCCTAGGAATCTCGCTCACAGAGGAGCAGAAGAACCAACTCCACGGCCTGTTGAAACGGCCAAACCAAGATCCTGATGATCCCACGAAGCGGAGGAAAACAGATGGCGCCGCCACACCACCACCCGGACATTGTCGGTAACAGGGACGGCAAGGACATGCAGGGGTGGACTTTTCCGTTGCCGGAAGATGACACATGGTCATGTGATGGAACAGAAGAGTCTGAAAGGGGAACACCGTTCGAATCGAACACCAGTTTTGCACAAGACCACATTGACATTTTAGCACCACCACATCCAAGGTCGGCTTGTTTTGACGGCTCAACAGCACCCACCATTGGAACAGGAGACGGGGACTTTTCAATCTCCACCAATGACCAGGAGTGGCTGAAGGCCTCCAACCACACCAAATGGGATTGCCGTGCTGCCTCAGGCTCAGGACGGGAGCAGTCGCAAGTGGACTGCACCAGTAGAGACCCCTGGGGCGTCATCAAAGAGGCCGTGCAGACCTCCTTGGAGCTTTCAGAGCCGGTGGACATCCAACAACTACCAGGACTACACCAGCTCTGGCAAAAACATGACCTAAATGTTGAAGGAGATGCGGCGCATTTTGTCCACTCTCTCTGGCTCCATTCCCAGACGAGAGTGATGCAATACAGACACACGGAGATCAAGGAAGGTGGCTATGTGAAGGAACACATCCAACTGCCCCTCATTGTGGACTAGCAGGAACTCATGAATTGCTGGGCAAACCAAGGCTATGGGCAGTATCTCAGCGATGACAAACTCATCCATGTCAGCCACATCAACCGAGCGGTCACCATAGAGGGCACCGTCACAAAACACAAGAGGGCCCTCAATCCCCATGGACCATATACGGTCCCCAGATCCCTTGATGGATTCTCCAGGGCCAGTGCCGAATACCTACCAATGGCATACATTTGCCACCGCGGCCCCACCCACGACACCGGGCACTACTACACCATTTTGGTGTACAAGGACCTGATGTGGATAGCAGATGACGGAGCCACGCCCAAAGTCCTACCCTTTTTGACTCCTCAACTTGCGGGACAAATAGTACAAGTTTGGGGCATCCAGACCGCAGCCCTGATCACCCCAAGGCAAATCGCCAGGGCATTGCCACCACCAGAGAGCCCGGATTACGATCCACCGCTCCACAGTACACCGCCAAAGAAAGCAAGACACACCCAGGACAACATGAGACTGAATGTAGCCAACATCACGGCTTTCGGGAAGAATACCTTGGACTGGTATTGGACCAGAGACAATGAGATTTATGTGCTGATCGAGACCCATTTGGACCAACAAAAACACCTGTCCATGTGCCAATACTTCGAAGTCCGAGGCAGGCATGCTTTTGGTTATCCAGCTCAGGCAAACACCACCAATGATGGCACCCATGGAGGCATCCTCATCATCCATGACACAGCGCACGGACTGACCAAACTCGAGTCCTTCACCATAGCCGGATGCGGCTACCAAGCCTTCCTGTGGAAAGCCAAGGCCAGATCCATCATGGTGGTTCGTGTGTACTTCAAAACCAATGAAACCATCCAGGGCACCACCAACTCCCAGATCCTGGCACGCATCCTGGCTTTGCTCAGGCCACAAACAGGCAATACATACTGGTTGGCGATTGGAACAACCACCCTGAGCATTTCCAAAGCACCGTGCTCAGTTCCAAGTTCCATTGGCAAATCCTAGCACCGGATGCCACTATGCTCAATGGGAACACGGTCGATTACGCCATCATCGAAGAAAAGTTGGCTGCGTGCACATCAATGACGACCGAATGGGCCATACCATGGCGACCACACTGCCTGGTCACGTATGCTCTCGAGCTTGAAAATGATTTCCGGAAGTATCACCAGCTCAGGACTTTCCCGCCCTTGCCAAACATCCCCGACATCGGGTTTCGAGCTTGGAGCACGTATGTCACCCAGGTGGAGGATCTGGTGCTCTATGAAAGCCCACCGAATGAAGGAGCCCGCGGTTTGGCTAACTGGGTTTCGTCACAGAGCAATACCTGCTCCAGCAACACCCATGGGCACCCCAAGGAAGAGCAGCCAACCTTACTACCCAGCACCAACCACTGGTCCCAACAAAAGCAGGAGGGATCTGGAAGAAAGGGAAAGCAGCCTATTGGGAACAAATACAAGCCCGGCTCAACCTCATCGAGCACCAACTCGCCAAAACACCCGGCGCCATCAAGGGGCTCAACATGGCGCTCCACCAGGTGCAACACCAATGGTTGGGAGACCAAACATGGGCCCAATTCATGGATACCAAGCAACACTGGCTCCAATACAGAGATGACCGCACTTTCGAGCTGATGAAACAAACGGTGCAACACCAGCTTGAAGCTGCCCAAACCCAGAGCCGAGAAGAATCCTGCCTCCAATTTGCGGAGTGGATCAGGCAAGGGGAAACCAAAGGCCTTCGAGGGCTCTTTCGCTCTCTCAAAGCCAGTGAACTCTCTTGGCAGCGACCATACCGGGACATCCCAATGGCGGATCGCATGAGACACCGAATGCGGGCCTGGCATTCCCTTTGGAAGCCCACCAAAGATGACCAGCCAATGTCCAGATTGCCCTTGCAAGAGGCCGCCAAGCAACAGGCAGCCCAACTTCCACCGCTCACCTACGAGCAATTGGGCAAAACCTTGAAGAGGCTGCCTGATAAAGCGTGTGGACCTGATGAAATCACCACCCAATTGCTCCGCACGGCACCAAAGCAGGCCCTACAGCCCCTTTTGGGCATCCTCCAAGCCATGGAAGCCAAAGCAGAACTACCCACCCAACTCACTTTGAGCCTGGTGGTGATGTTGGCCAAGAACGAGAAGGTGGAAAGACCCATCACGCTGACCAGCGTGCTCTATCGGGTCTGGTGCAAGATGAGAAAGCCCCTCATGGATGCGTGGCAGAACAACCTCCCTCCAGCCATGAACTATGACAGAGCCAGACCGGGAGCAACGGCCTTACATGTGGCATTAGAAAGATTGCTGCGCCAAGAAACCACCAAGTCCTTGGGCAAACATGGCATAACAGTCCTGCTGGACATGAGCACTTTCTACGACACTTTGGATCTACAACGTCTTCAACAAACAGCCCAAGACCTAGACTACCCTCCACTTGCCCTCGAGTTCGCCATGCAGGTGTACACGGGCCACAAAGCCATTTTGGCAGAGGGTGAACTCAGCCCATGGTTCCATGCTACTACTGGAGTAGCCGCCGGTTGCCCTCAGGCTCCACTCCTAGCCAAGACCTTCTTGCAGCCCATCCTCACCAGTTTCCAAAGGGAGTTCCCGGAACTCCACCTCAACGGCTGGGTGAACGACATTGGGTTTGATGGCAACCACGTCCAATTGGCCCAACGCAGCATCCAGGCATGGCAACACCTACGGGCAGACCTCACCACTGCTGGTCTGATCGTCAACAGTCACAAGACAGCCTTCATTGTCACGGACAAGGTCATCCACAAAGAACTTGACAAGCTACTGGGGCCCGATGACCCGCCCATCCAGTCCGTGATGAGGGACCTTGGAATTGACCATTCCGCCGGCCGGAAAAGGCGAATTGCCACCCTCCAACAGAAAGGAGGATCAAGCTCCGGAGCCTCAAGCTCAGACTCCATCGCGGAGGAGTCCAACCAGTGGCCTTCTGGGGCTTCAAGGTACCGGCTGGCCCTTCGCCAAGGTTTAGCCACACACCTGGGCCTCCACCACAGTGGACTGACTGACGTCATCTATGACCAGCACACCAAAAAGTATGCTGACCCAGGGACCAAGTCATCATCCATCACATCCGGGCTCTCCACACCCTGATCCACCATTGGCCACAAGACCACATCCAGCATGTCGAACAGGCCTGGATTGCCATCCGAAACCAGATCCACAAACAGCAGCACCCCTGATACCAGGTGAAAGGACCCATGGCAGCCACCCTTGCCTACCTCAAAGAATGGGGCTGGACGACTGACTCCATCTATCACTGGCGCCGGCATGAAACAGCCTTCATGACAGAGGCCCACATCAATATGCAGGATGATTGGGCGACCATCGAACAAGCCCTCCACCATGAAGCACAGCAGCAGCGGACCAGCAGGCTGGCTAGCAAGAGAAACTGCCAAAACCTGGTCAGCGGCATCGATTGGACCATCGCCACCAAAGCCGCGAAAGTCCTGCCCAAGCAGCAGATCCACCATATGAAGACATGGAACCAAGCAGCCCTCCACTACCGCCAAGGGGACAAAATCAAGACCTGCCCCTTATGTGGAGTACCAGCAACACCCAAGCACATCGTCTGGCTGTGCACCTGGCACCACAACCAAGGCCATGCTCCACTGGAAGTAGAATGGACAGAGCGGCTTCAAGACCCTTTAGAGGAACCCCTCTGGGCACATGGCTGGATCCCAAGAGAGCCACAGGACCACCTGCAGATGGCCCAACCACTCCAAGGCCATGGTTGCTGGAGTTCCCTCGAACCCCTGCCACTACAGCCATGGCAAGGACTCTCAGTGACTTTGGACGCCACCCCGTCCTCCTACGACCCGCGCTCCCAAGCCTGGATTTTCGGGCTCTGCATCCACACCTACTCCGTGGGCACCCTTCTGCGAAAGGGAACCATCACCGGCATGGCTCCAGGCCCCCAGACCAAAGCCCGAGGCCCAACATGTCCTCACGCCAGTCAACGTGGTGGTGCAGCTCGGGTCGGTTTGGGAGGCTTGGACAAACCCACGAAAGCGACATGGGTTTGAAGACCTCACTCGAGGTATTGAGGAACACCTCTACCAGCACATCACCCCGCTCTACATCCACAAAAACACACGAACTGCTGAGGCTCCTGGAAACGAACCTCATTTGAGACGAAGACAAAGGGACGCCGCTCTAGCGGCCTACGAGAGAGCCAGCACTCTCTATGACAAGCAAGCCGAAGACTGGCAAAAAACACTTGACCAGGACCACATGCGGATCTACAAGCAAGCTGCTGCCAGACTTGAGAAGATCTACAAAGATCCACAGCATTACATCCACGAAAAGCCAGTCCGGCGAGCAGGGCACAACACAAAGCAATACAATAAGACAGGGTGGTTATGACCAAGGCCCTCAAGCGACCCTGCCAAGGTCACAGCCAGAAATCACCCACCCTTGTCCAGTTGTTCAGCACCCAAAGCCAGCACAGTCAGGCTGACAGTCTGGCACCCAAAGCCACCAAGACCGGCCATGAAACCCAGCCACCACCAGGGCAGCCAGTGACAACCTTGGATGCTCCAGGGCTTATGTCACCACCAGTGCCGAAAAAACTCCGGTTCTCCCCGAAGCCTGACAGCTCCACTTTGGCGCACAGGAGCAAGGAGAAGAAGAAGCTGCACAAGATGACCCCTGCATGGAAGTCGACTACTTCTGAGGTCATCAAAGAGCAGGGCAACGCACCTCAAACGAGGAATCCAACAGAGACCACCACGAGAAGGCCGTCTACTGAGCGCATTCCCAACTGAGGCACCTGTCCTAGACAAGCCAAAGAGCAACCGCCCAACACAACTTTAGGAAAAAAATACATACATACATACATTAATACATACATACATACATACATACATACATACATACATACATACATAAAAAACATACATACATACATACATACATACATACATACATACATACATACATACATTACAATACCATACCATACCATACCATACCATACCATACCATACCATACCATACCATACATACAATAACAAAACATAACATACAATAACATAACATAACATAACATAGCATAGCATTACATTACATTACATTACATAAATACATACATACATACATACCTACATACCTACCTACATACCTACATACCTACATACCTACCTACATACCTACCTACCTACATACCTACCTACATACCCACATACATACATACATACATACATACACTTACGACCGCCTGATTCTCACGAAGGGGCTCCAAAAGGAGTGCAAAGGTCACAAACCGACCTCACCCACTCTGGCACACTTTTTCAGCCAGGCAAGCCCTTCCAGCCAGGCGGAGCCCTCGCCCCCAGAGGCCACACACAGCTCTGCTGCCACCAACACACCGGCCAACGCAGGCCAACACTCTGGCCATGATACCCAGCCACAGCCTGCGCATCTAGCAACTGCACCGCAGGGTCCGGAGACTCTGTCTCCACCGGTGCCCAAGAAGCTCAAATTCTCCGCATCTCCTCCACCTGAAGATGCAGAGATGTGCAGCCATGAAGAAGCCGAAGAAGAAGCAGAACGCACCTGTGACCCCGAGATGCAGGTCGATTTCTTCTGAGCCGCGGCAAGGTATCTGAGGCCAACCGTGCCAAGCTGAACCGGCCACTGAGCCTTCTTGCATCCAACTTCAGGAGAAAAAAAAATAGATACACTTACATACATATATATATATATACTTACTTACCTTACAACACATTGCTTTATATTGCATTACATACATACCTACATCACATACATCCATACAGCTCAACCCGCTAGAGGTTCAAGGAGCCAGCCCACCAACTCCTCATAGCGTGGCAACTTCCCTACTTGGACACTTTTCTAGTTCGCTAAGAGCGGCTGACCATGTTGACCTTGCAGCCGGTGTCGCTCACCGGCTTTACTATAGGCCATGGACTCAAAAGTTCCAGACTTCAACACTGCTCTACTCATCCTGTACTCAACACCATTTCCCAGTCTGCTCTTTCTCGTTCCCTTATCTCTTTGAAAAGGAAGGAGTATGGACATGTGCCTTACCTTGAAAAGCTTCACCCTTCACCTTCAAACACTATATAGATATTTCAGTTGTTGATTGAAGCTCAAAAACAATATCAGAAACGTTTATCTTAGATCCTCTGGTGAGTTCTGTCGGAATTGTCACAGTCGCTGTGTTGCTGAAGCGGTTGCTCAAGTGAAGCATCCAAGGTCCCACCCTGCACCAAAAGGTCTGCGCTAGCCCATCACTCCCCTCTCAGAGCCGCCCCCTTTGAGCTTTGGTGTGTTCAAAGTCATTCCATGGCTGCATCATACAAACATACACGAAACATACATACACAGTCACACAGTCACACATACACACATACATACATAATCACATACAAGCATTCATTCATTCATTCATCCTTACCTTACCCCACACTACACTACATACGTACGCAACATTACATAACGTTACATTACGTTACACGCAAGCAAACAAACATACATGCATACTGTCATGCATAGACACACACACAGAGACATACATACATAAATACATCACATCACATCACATCACATACATACTCACACATACGTACGTACGTACCTACCTACCTACATACATACATACACACACACAACTACATAACTATATACATACACACACATACGTACACACATGCATGCATATGTTACTCGTTACGTGGCATTACATTACATTTACATGACACACTTACATACCTACTGAAATTTAATTACATCATATTACGTCACATTACGTAACATTACTACAGTACAGCGCAGCACAGTACAGCACAGAGGGGCACAGAGACAAACAAACATTGCATTAAAAAAATGCACAAGTACATTGCATACACACATAAGCACATACAACACAAATGCGCCACAACAGGTGACAACTCATTCTCTTGCTGTTTTTTCATGCACATACGCGTATATAGAAGTACATCTGGATAGAAGTACATCTGGATAAACAAATACACACGTACATGCAAATACCATCGGTTGCATTCTTATTGCGGGTGTGCTTGGCACCCCTCTTCCTCTGGCGAGTTGACACCACAATCTAGGCGCCGCACCAAAGGGCTGACATGGGCCATCAGCAAGGCCTGCGTAGTGCCTTCGTCGATGATCAATTCTTGCAATTCGGGCCTCAATGTAATTCAATTCTTGTAACGGATCGGCCAGGCTCTCCGATTACAATGCAATGTGTTAGTATTAGGTCCAGGTGGTGGCCTTCAGCAGGCTGCGAGAGACTTCCTCAAAAAGTTACACGTCAAAGTCCCCAAAACAAGCATATGAGACGATCCAAGGTCACGGGTCAATTCTTCAACAAACTCTTGGCCAGCCGTCCTCCCAGTCACCACAAATTCTAAAAGGTTTGTTGATATTGCAATATCATATAGGTGTAGTTAAAATCTATGATGTCCCCTGTCACCATGTATATCCATGTATATTCCCTTGATTGAGACATGGGTTGACAACACCCAGAGTTAAACGAGAATTCCTCGCCACAGGCGTGGGGCCAAGGAGAACGCAAAACGAATCTTGTAAGGGCATGTACTTTACTTACATCCCAAAGTGCAAATACACGCGCGCTTGTCAACGCCGACCTGGATGACAGCGACCCATGCAGTGAATCTGTCAGGCAACGGCGTAGCAGCGCATCCTTGCAGACAGCCAAGAAAAGAATCTAGCTTGTGACTTGTCTCCGACCAGGCTGTGACCAAACAATATATACTGTACAAGAATAATTATGTGTTCAATGCTCATGTGGTGCAGTATCTGAACTTGCCCGATTTCAAGCCTCCCCCCGGCCCCGCCATCACCGCTGCCAGCGCTGCAGAGACCACCACACGTGCACCATCGGTATCTCGCTGCGCGCGTAAGGTGAAGCATGCGGCAGCAAAGTGGCGCCTTCACTCACAACCCGCTTCATCAAGACATGCCAAGCGACCCCACTAGCCAAAATCGATTCCAGATTAAAGAGCCCTTGACCCAATTGGCATCTGTCACCCCAAAAAAAGCCCATCAAAAAAACACGAATGCCCGCTGCCACCCTGGGTCTAGGCTTCATTTTCTTCCCCGTCTTCGCGAAAAGGAAGCTTGAGGTCCCACAACAACCAAATTGCAGTATATATACTTCAACTTCAGACCAATACACTGCCGCGATCCCTGGGTGAGCTCGTTCTTTGTTCTATATAATTCAGCGTTCAGCGCTAGTCGCACCTGATCACCATCATGTAATCATGTAGTTTTAGTCACTAGCATCACTGGGCAGCTTTCTGAGGGGCTGGCTGTGCTCCGCGTATGCAACGGGCACGGAAACTGCTGGGGGCATCACGCTATAAGGAAGAGGTGTCGCATCAGGTCGGCCTTGCGCGTTGGTCGAACATCACAATCATCAATGCCAAAGAGGGCGCGCCTTCGTCTCCTGCTTCATCTCTTGCATCCAAAAACATTGAGAATCCTGGCAAGCTTTGCAGTTATGTATAGGGGATCTCTCAGATGGCATCTGGCGCATAGGACAAACTGATGGAAATCGGCTCCCTAAACCTCTTAGCGGAAAGCAGGGTTTGAACATGTGGATGCCATCAATGTGTTTTCTTTCGGAACGGTGTCTCATCTGCACTTGTTCCTGGCAGTTCGCATCTCCGCTCGTGGGCATTGAGGTTTGATGCATTTTGTTGCAAGCGGATTGCAACAAAGATACGGGATGCCATGTGTTTGTTCTTGGTTTTGACTGGGCTTGCGAGATGGCATCTGAGATGCCAAAGTCACAAGCAAATGGCATTCCAAAGGCATTTTGCGAATGCCATCTGAGTGTGGTCCTCTATAAAATCTTTCTCAATAGGTCGGCATGTCCTGCCCACCCGCACACAAAAGAAAACAAGGGTGGCCTGAGAACTCAAAAGCACAACCAAGTAAAGCTCTCGTTTGCCTAGCCGCCCCAGCCTACCAAGACCATGAAAAGACTTCAGCTGACCAGGCTTTGCAATGACAAGTCCAAAATAATCTAAACACCCTTCGCAAAAGGGAGTCCAATCTGACTGAGAAGAAACGCTCATGGTCGTGGTCCATACGCTCGCCTTTTGTGGCCTCTCTCGTCTGCCATCTCAGCCACTTCTCATGATTTAGAACCCTGCACAAAAAGATCCTTTTTCAGGAAGTTCACAGTGACAGCGGTGCGTTTGTCCGTGCATGAAACTCACACACTTCATTTTCTCCAACACCGTTGCTTCCTCCGCGGCAGCGGGAAAACAACAATCGTTGAGTAGCATCTGGCCGCGACTGCCACCGCTGCACCGCACCGCACAGCACACAGCCGCGCACAGCACAGAGAACCGCACCACTTACAGCCGTCCGCAGCCAAACATCGCTCACCACGCGCTTAGCAAACAAGAACCCAGGCATCATAGATGCTTTCGGGGCAAAGAAGTGACCACGCCTTGCAGGCATGGTCCAGGGGCAGCGGCATTGGCAGCAACTGGGTCCTGGTGGCAGGTATGCCACGACGATGTTCAGTAACAGACTTGATAGACCCTCAGCTGTTCTGAGACATTTCCTGGACCCTGAAAGAGCATTGAGGACCCAGCAACAAGCGGGCGATGAGAGCGAAGCGAGTCAATGCCTTGGATCAAGTGTTGACGTTGCCTCGTCACAACCGCTTCAAAAACTTCACATGGTACACGTTACCGAGGTTGCAAAAAGAGTATCACACATAAAATTGTTTATCACTGTTCATCTCGGGAGCGCGTTAATTTTTAGCCCACAGCGCACAACTGGGCACCTGGCGGATTGAGAAAGGTGTTCTGACTGATTGCTAAGAAGTGACAGCCTCAAACTCAAGAAAATCTCCATGATGAAGCCTTCTGCTGTCAGCTACCCTGCTTTTAAATCAAGCCCCACAGTCTCGGGGCCCTGCAAATGCACCATGGCCCGGCAACAGCTGGACGCCTCAAAGGGATCTTGGAGTGCCTCGGAAGTGTCCACTTGCCGCACGCAGTATCTCAATCGTCTAGTTGTCATCGGAGCACCTGCATTGACACGCCACAACGCTGGTGGTTTGTCAGCACCTCTGGATCCAGGCCACCCGACGACTGGCAGCTCGCACAAAGGTACTGACACACAAACTCGAGGAGGGTCCACCTGCAATGAAATTAGAGTGAGTCAGTGCAAGCATCTGGGTGGAGCTGAATGCACAAAGTTCCTTCCTGCAAAGAAACGTGTTCATTCTACTGACGCGGCTGTGCAGCCAGAGGAAATGAGTAGCTGTGACTGTGGCTGCGGGAAAGCACACGTCCAAGCTGTGATAATGGTCAGATTCTAAGGGCGAGCCCGAGCCCTGCAACACCGGGGCTGTCCAAACCAATCAATGTTCAATGTGAGGGAGGTCTTGCAAAACGAAAACAAAGGTAGAGAAAGAGTGTCTTCACCATGGTGTTGGCCCAAAACGTGGAAGTGACAAATATATGTATATAAGTGTGTATATATATATATGCATGTTTTGATACTGAATTATATATATGTGTGTGTGTGCGTGTGTGTGCGTGTGTTTATACGTATATGTATATACCACATATGGGAACCACGTCACGAAAATTCTAGACACACCTCCCAGCAACAATACTAACACCCCCTCGCCTACCCAGCATCCACTTCGCAGAGCGGCTGGGCACCATACGGCCAAAAGACTTTTTTGAGGTGGAGCCTGTTGCCTTTGGTATACCAAACAAGCCCCCGTCCAACCAAAAGCCACCCGAGAATTACTCAGAGTCTTCACACCAAAATCAGCCAACTCTAGTTGTCCACCATGGGCTCAATCATTTCAATACTTGGGATGATCCACCTCTTGCATAAGCCGGGCCTCCCCTTTCAAGCATTCAACATCGCGTTCCTGCAGCGTGGAGCCAATTGAGCTTCCGGCTGTCCACGGCGCACTTTTTTAAAGTGTTGAACCACAGTGAATCAGGGATAGAACTGAAGAACTGGCATGCATCTCCTCTATAAATGAACGCGTCCCTACCTTGAGAACCACACACGACGTCTGTGTTCCACGACCTGGCAGCTGCCCTTGTTCTTGTTGCGATCCCACACCCTCCAGCCCAGCCCGAATGGAGGCGCTCCAGAAGTCGTTTGAAATCCTCGAAGACCAATTCCTCTGGCCGCAGCTGCGAGGCCTGTGCCAGCTCGGCGACACACGCCGGGGGCACCTCCTTGGACACGGCCGGGCAACTGCGCTAGGTCAAAGTGGGGACTTGGTAAAAACGCCGGGGAAGATGACCGAGAGCCAGGAGCCCTTCTGAAAGCCCAATCCACTACCATAGCTCCGTACTACAGTAAGGATTCTCGATTGGCTGTGTGTGTGCCCCCTGCCTCTGTCAGATGTTCTGCAACGTCTTCCTGCGGGCCAGGTGGGCAGCCTTGCCCTCAAACCCCATGGGCAACGACCAATGAGCAAATGTGATAAATTGAAAAAATGACTATATAGAATAATGTCAAATAAAAAGTATTATATAACTATACAATAATATAACTATATAGTTATATATATATATATAACATCCCCCACGAAAATCACATGGAGGGGTCAGCCCTGCTCATTTTTTAGTGATTTCCTGGGGAATGATGAATGTCAGCTCCCTATAGGAAATGAGGAACGCAGCCTCGTGAGGCAATGTTTGGCATTCTCTAGTGAGAAAAAGAGTCGCTAGAAAATAGACATAATTTTCAAGCGCCGCCTTTTCACCCATGCTTGGCGCATTTTCTTGCGGATCCTGCTTCTACGTGCTGTGAGGAGTCCCAACAACAAACAAAAGCATACAAAAGCTAAGTTTATTGAACAACAACTACAACACTCCGAAAACACCGCCGCGATCCGGCAAATCAAGTGGCGCTTTGGTGTCTCGACCAAGAATGCCAGAAATGGAAAGATAGGGCACCCAAGTGTTGATGCACTGGTAACGGAGCTTCAAGACTGGTCGACGTCGAAATGTGAACAGCAGCTAAAAATGAGCGCTACGAAGGATCGAGAGAACTCAAGACTCAAGAGCACGCAATTTCTATGGCTACGGGCAACGGCGCGCGTCTGCTGGTGCACAGCTGACTGAGCTGAATGCCATGATTCCGCATGGCTTTTGGTTTCAAGTCAAGTCAATATTGCACAATCAACACCGATCAAAAACTTTCTGTTGACTTGACGCCGTCTTCAGGATTTGGTAGAAATAATTAGGAGTTTTTCGCATGGCCCTTTTCTTCCTCGAAGAAGTGAAGGTAGGATCGAAGAACAAGCAAATACGTTTCTGTTGGCAAACATTCACAAGTGCTTCCTAAGAAAAGGCTTTCGACCAGGCATCGGCTGACTGATAATCCGACTCTATCCAACGGCATTCGATCCCAGCGGCGTGAAGGCCTTCTCGGTACGAGAGGATTTCCACTGCCAAACGTCTTTCTTCCAGTTGGAGGCCCCACATAGTTTTCGAATGAGTCACGATGACTGATTGAATCTGTCTCAACGCACTATCCATGTTTTGAACCTGAACCGTTTCCGAATTAAACAGATCGACGATCAACTGTTTCATGAACTCGTGTGAGTCAATGGCGGTACTTGCCATCTGGATTTCTGCGGACGTGGAGCTTCGACAGGCTCGAGGTAAACGTTTTGATTGCCAAGAGACTGGTGCAAATGAACTGGTCTCGCCATTCAATATGCTTTCGCTGGCAATACCAGTCAACATGCCCCCTTCACTGGACAGATCCTTGCGACTGCTCCAGGTGCGTCATGAAAGGTGACTAAAGTGAGGTTGGTAATGTTTGACGGAAAGAGAAGGGGAGTACTACAAAACTGTTTCTGGGCACGAACAAGTTTGTTTAAAGAAAGAACATCTTCACTGGTGGCTTCGTTGAAACAACCCTGGAGATACGACGCACTGGCACTCAACCATGGTGCTGTTTGAGTGGATCGCCAAGCCAAGGCACCAAGAACTTCTGTATTGTTTCCTTTCGTTTTCGTTGGGCGACGCGTCCTTTTCCAGTTTTCTTGCCTTGCGCAGATTGATTTCGTTGATCGAATCGGCGTATCGCTCTCTTGGTTGACCTCAATGGGCTTGTCACTTCTTTGGGTAGTTTCGCGGCCGCAAAACTTCATGGTTTCTTGCGATCCCTCGCGCCACGCCCCGAACGGAAACGATTTTCGAGCCAAAGCAATCTTTTCTTGGTAGTGGTTCCCAAAACCCACACAGGGCAGGTCATCCACATGACCACCAATAAGGCCACACAATTGATCGGAAAAGAGTTTCCAAACACAAGGTTCAAGTCTGGATTTCAACCAGCCCTGTTCTTGAAGAACACTGTCGAGCTTGGCATACCAAAATCTGGGGGCGTGTAAGAGGCCGTAAACTGCCTTCAAGATTCGAAAGCACTCATGGGATTTCATTCCTAACATTTCTTTGGCTTCAACAGGTGGTTCAGCAAAAATGAAACGTTGTTCTTCTGTCTTGTCGCCGTTCAAAAAGGCTGTCTTGATGTCCCCTGTTGCCAGGTCCCATGTATATGCCGCTGCAAGACCCAAAATCAAGCTCCTCGATTGAGAACTCAGGGTTGGTGAATCTCGACGAAGCTGAAGCAAGTCTGGGTCCTGAAACCCTTTATACTGAGGCGGGCCTTAGGTTTCACCTTGACGTCTGCTTTGCTTGCGCCCTCGCCAGCCTCTTCGTCCAGCCGCTTCCACGTCAACACCCAACGCATGTTCATGATACGAGAGAGGATGGTGCAACTGCTTCATGTTCAAGATATGAGCCTACCTCAGCCTGCATCGCTTTGAGAAAATCGAGTTTATGTTCGTCACTCAGGTTTGAACTGGACCTCAGCTCTTTTCTGCGGTTTCTGGTTGATTTTCCATTGCTTGGTTCCAGATTTGGACAGACTTCTCACAGACTTCTTTTCCAGCTTCCGGACATTGAGAACAATATGCCTCAGAACACAAAAGCTGATCTACGCGTTTTTGGGGGGGACAGTGAGCACAACCGACAGCGTCTTCGTCTTGTCCGTTTTCAAGTTCTTCTGAGCACTGTCTTCGTTTTTTTCGTTTCCTGGTCCTTCATACAGACAGCTAGCACTGTGATCGTTTCGTTCGTTTCCTGGTCCTTCGTACATGCAACATGCACTGTCATCGTTTTGTTCGTTTCCCGGCCCTTCATACAAGCAACGTGCACTGTCTTCGTTTTGTTCGTTTCCTGGTTCTTCAGAAATACAAGGGAGGTCGGAAGAGTACAGAGAGGACATGTTTTGAGAGTTTCGAGATTTGAGGATAGGGAGATCTGCTTCGAGCCATGCTTGGGGCTGAGCTCACTACAGTCCGTGTCGCTGATCCAGCTCGGCGATCTTCTGGTTCTGCATGTCCTGAGTCTGCTGCATCTGGACGATCATGGCCTGGTTCTGGTAGATGGCGCTCTGTTGAGCCACACTTCGTCTTCAGAAGGGAAATCGTGTCTTGCTTTTCGGCGGCGTCGATGGTTTCGCTCTGAGGGGGCTGTGCGTCCCACTCTGTCTGGGTTGTTTGGAGATTGGCATTTCTCCAGAACTCTTCACGAGAGTCTTGGTCAACTGCCCGGTCTTCTCCTGGCATTCCTCCACGCGGCGAGCGTAGATCATCACCTTGAAGAACTTGGTGTTGTCCCGCCGGTGACCGAACAGCCCTTGGTAGATCTCGCGGCATGACTTGCCCTTGCGTTGGCCATCCATTAGGATCTCATCGGCCAACTTGCTGAGGGGCAGAGCTTGGCAGCGATCCTTCTCCGTTTGGGTCTCTGACTCTTTCTGCTCGGCTTCTTGGATCTTCTGGCGCTGGGACAGGCTCTGCGTCACCTTCTTGTCTTGGTCGACATGTCGCTCAGGTTGCTTCAAGCGAGCGCGAAGGAGGGCGGTTTCTTGAGCCGGGGGCTGGGCTGATGATGGTGGTGCTTCCTCGCGCAAGTCAGAATCGACTGGTTCATCGGCTATCTCCTCAAAAATGCTTCGTTTTGGCAACTGCTCTGACATATCCTGGAGATGACTAGTTACCTTCAACTTCCTTAATTGCTCAGGTGCACCGCGATAGAGGATGACTCCATATACAATCCAAATGATCGAGCCCTGAGTTTGGTTCAGGTCTTCACTGCCAGTTTTCTCAACGCCGATGGTGCGGGCTGGTCCGTACCATCCACAAATCCTTTGGCTGGAGGCATTTCTCCCTTTTCGATAAAAATATACAAGTTTGCCAATTTCAAAAATCTCGCTCTTTCGAGCTTGGCCGCGGGCCGCGCGCAAAATGCGACGCTGGGAGTCTGCCTTAATGAAACTTTCTTTCGCTAGTTGGACCAGTTTGAGGTCTTCTTCAAAAGTCGTGTTCTCCTGAGGGAGACTCTGGTTGGCTAGGTTGTGTCCTTCTTGGAGCCAAGATTCGATGGCACTCTTGTCCATGCCGAAGGCCCATTGGTTTGGGCCAAGACCTCGAATTTGGCGAAGTCCGTTTTTGGCTGACAAGGCAAGTTGTAGGGCTTCTTGTGGATCGCATAGTGCCCCTTTCTCAAGACAAATGAGCGACATCGTCTCCTTCAGGGTCTCCAAGTGGCGTGAGCGCTTGCCCACTTGCCAGGCGGCTTCGCCAGGTACGAATGCTAGTTGAATGCCTATAAGCCCTCCAACCAACTGTGCACTTGAAAGCCGCGAAAAGCTCCTTCATCGTCAAAACGGATCAGTTTTGGGTCTGGGAAACACTTTAATCCAGTGGTCTCCAATGGCCCGTTTAAATTCTTTACCCGTGATAGGACTGAGTTTCTTCCCACCAGTACGAATGATGCACACAGCATGAAAGTCGGTCGCCTCATTGAGAAAGGAAACCCAATCGCGTATTCACACGGTTCGCCCTTATCGTTTCTGTTGGGGGAGAACCACCAAAACGTGTCCACACTCAAGACTTCCCACTTTCCATAACCCCGAGGAACCATAGAGACGTTGCGAGGTTTCGCATGACCCCTTTGCCTGCAAAAATCACATTCAAACTGTTCAGCCGCCCGAATGATTTCAGTTTTGGCCCCGGCATCCCTTAACAGACGACAGAGAACCGAATTAGAAGGATGTCCCAGTTTTGAATTAACAACACGAAGCTTTTCTTTCAGTTTGTCGGGCCCCCAACCTGCTTCATTCTCTTTAGAATCATGAACAAGTTCGATTCTTCCCCGTTTGCGGCTTCAGCATCCGGATCTTCCCCAAGATCCTCCACAAGGCAAAACTTCCTGTCTCCCTTCTTTTGAAAGAGACACTGCGATTGATACCTGGCTGACATCAAAAACTCTGGCAAAGGTTTCGTATGTCTTCACGGCTGCTGAACCAGCCCCAGGCCTTCTGCACAACATGTCCCGTTTTGCGCGCTTGTCATTTTGCAAATGGAATTCCATCGCAACGAAAACGGGGAGAACAGAGGGCGACACATTTCTGCCGTGACTTTTCCTTCCATGATGCAGCTCGCAGTGGCTGCTCACCTCTCACATCACCCCTGAGCTCTTGCACTTGCAACGCGCACAGCCGGTGACAGTGTTTCAGAATTCTTCTACCATGCTGTTGTTTCAAGACAAGAACATGAATTTGTTTTTTCGTCTGGTTCGCATTGTTCATGATCGTCCAAGGGTCGCACGGAGGTGACATGTGAAGGTACCTACGTCTCAGTTGCCTTAGTGTTCGCATGGCCTTAGGCCTTAGCATCCGAATCGTGTCGAGACGTCATATCCATTGTGGGTTCCTAAGCGAACAACTATGCCACCCAAGTCCTCAACCGCTTGAGAGAGAGGGCAATCCCAAGCACCACACAGTTCACCTAAGATCAACCTGTTGGGTGAGACTTCGAAAGATACATACCACTTCTTCTTCTTTCTGAGAGGCCTGAGAGGCCATTTCCGAGAAGCACAAGCCTTGTTTCCTTGACACGTTCTTCCCACAACAGTCGCCTGAAGACGGATTCGCCATTGATGGCACGCCACTCGCAATGAAACATGCAGCTGAATTCACTACCGGATCAGACGGTTGGCATTGTCGCGGTCCACTCAAGCAGTCGTCCGGCTCGACGACTTGGTGGCGCTGTCGCTAAGGACTTGTAGCTTTGGCCAAGGACGCAGCAGGGCTGTGCACCAGCCGAGCCGGTTGCCGTCCTGAAAGTCATCAACCTTGAGCATCAGGCAATTGGTGGAAGCACGTTCCTGTCCAGTCTTGAAATCAATGAGAGCTCCCTGTTCTTCTAACCAGGGTGAGCTAAGAAGCATCGGTGTTGGTCCCTCGACAACGTGGATGGGGATTCTGACATTCTGTCCCCCGATCCCGACTGCGACCATATAGCAAAACCTAAAGCCTTGGACGTCTCATTGTTGCCGAAGATGAAGGTCCTTCGTTGGCTGCGATCAACTGAGACTTCCTGTTCTGGGTCCATCTCGTGCTTCTCATAGATGTCATAGATTGCCTGCAAGGTGTGTGCACCAATGATCGACTCACTGGCACCGCAATCCAAAATGGCTTTGGGGGTCTGACACTCTTGGATCACCGAAAAAAATAGGTGCGCAGCTCTCTTCTGGCCTCTTTGGAGGCTCCTCAGTTGCTTCAGCAGTGAAAACAAAGCCCACATGTCCTGAGTCGACTTGAAGATCCTGCGATCACTTGCTTGCAGTCCATGGCTTTGTGGCCCACTTTGCCACAGCGCATGCAGCGGCCAGTGAACTTGCCCTTGGAGCTGCCTTTGTCTTTCCCTCTTCCTTTTCCTTTCTGGCCTGCGGGGTAAAAGCCACGAGAGACACAACTTTTGTCGAGGGCTTTCCGCGCATCTGTGTAAAATTGCTTCTTCGCTTCCGGGAAATTGGCAAAAACAGTTTCATCGCAAGGGTCTTCCAAAAAAGCTTCAGTGGCTTCTTCAAACCACACATGGCTATCTTCCACATCATCGGTTTCATTGGGCTCATCTCCACCTTCATTTGCTGAACTCATCCAGATGCTTTCCTCCCCCTCAGCCCCTTCATGGTTCAGGGCGCTGTCTTCTGTTGTCAGGAAAGTCTTGGGGGCCGGGTTCTTTCGATGGTGCTCCCTGTCCTTCATCGTCCGGCTTTCACCGCCCCACATTTTTCGCATGGCTGTCATCACATCTTCAAGCCGGTATGTGGCAGCTTGAGCCTTCACCATCGCTATGTCCGACGGTTCCAGGCGAAGATGCCTGCTTGCTGATGGCGAACCAGCCATAGATTTCGGATGGGACACGCTCCTTGATGCCCATCTCAGTCATGGCCTTCGAGATTTCTCTGACCAGGACAGCATGACGTTGTTCAAGTCATTGAGGTTCTCTTGGTCTCTTCGGTAGGCCTCGCCCGTCTGAAAGAACTGCTGCAGGGCGTCACCAAGGAGATCCACTTGCTGCTTGCCACGCTTGTCACGGAGAAAGTCGAGCAGGTATTGCACGCCTTCCTTCGTCTTCAGCTTGTCACGATCTATCTCGAGGCAAGCTTCCCAAGCCAGAGAAGTCAGGTTCTTTCATCTTCTTTGCAGCCATCTACTTCCAGAAGAGGTGAAAAGTGATAGTCCGGAAACGTCTTCCAATTGCCGTCCCATGTCGGCAGCTTTGGATTGATTCCGTCACTTGGTGATGCACCTGAGGCCATCTGGAGTCCAGCGCTCAACAGAACCGAACAAGAGAGTGAAAGGGCCGCGGATCGCAACTGGCTCCGTTACCAGTGTTGATGCACTGGTAACGGAGCTTCAAGACTGGTCGCTGTCGAAACGTGAACAGCAGCTAAAAATGAGCACTACGAAGGATCGAGAGAACTCAAGAGCACGCTGTTTCATGGCTACGGGCAACGGTGCGCGTGCACAGCTGACTGAGCTGAATGCCACGATTCCGCATGGCTCTTGGTTTCAAGTCGAGTCAATATTGCACAATCAACACCAAGGGACAGCCAGACCAAATTCACTACAAAATGAAGGTTCTAGCGTTTTAGGCGGCACCTCCTCATTTTCTAATGGCTTTGGTGTCTCGACCAAGCATGCCAGAAATGGAAAGATAGGGTACCCAAGGGGCAGCCAGACAAGATTCACTAGAATATGAAGGTTCTAGGGTTTTAGGTGGCACCTCCTCATTTTATGTTTTATGTGTACGTTTCTAGCTCTTGGATTTATGTTTCTATATCTTGATATATTGCACTTTATGCTTCTAGATCTTGAATATGTCAAAATTATATGTTTTTTGTTTGCTATGTTTTATGTAACACTCTACAGCTGAGGAAAGAGTCACACACTCCATGTGGAATCACATGTTGAGCACAACAACCATCCTGCATACCGCAGGCCGTCAAACGCTCAAGAGAAAAGAGCGTGAAGTGTTAGATGGTAGCGGAGCTGTGATCCCGATCTCTGAGGACCTCGGGTGAGCTCCAGGGGGCACGACCCGATCCCCAGATCCCCGCAACGCCATAGGTTGGCTAGCAGCTGAGCCTTTGCAGCTGAGCAGCTGGCAGCTTCACAGCAGCGCAGCTGGCAGCAGCGGTGCAATCAGAGCAAGAGGTGGTGGAGGAGGCTGACGCCTCATGGCTGGCATGGAGCAAGTGGTGGGAGAGCTCCATGGGTTCACGAGAGTTTGCGCCCAGACTCTCCAGAAGCTTGGAGAGAAAGAGAAAGAGAAGGACGGCAGCAAAGCCGATCCAAGGACCCTTTTGAGGTCTCCAGGGACTGTCGATGAGGAGCATTGAGGAGGAGTTCATGAACGACCTGGAGCACGTGGAGAAGGACTTGGAGCAGGACCTGAAGTTGAACGACTACAAGGAGGAAGTTCAGAAGAGAGCGAAGAAGCTGTATGCCTACTTGGTCAGCTTTGTGAAGGGGCGACCACTTCGGATCGTCCGGAGTGTCACGGACACTGATGGCTTTCGAGCCTGGCAAGGGCTTTGTCGGGAATTTCAACCCAAGACGAGAGCTTGGAATCATCCAGGCATTGGTGGCCTTTCCGCAGTTCGAGAAGGGCAAGATCCTGGAGGGGATTATGAAGTACGAGAAGCTGGTCGGCAAGTACGAACGACTGGCAGGAAGCTCCTTGGATGAGAATTTGAAGATAGCAACGGTCATGCGTTGTTGTCCGGGGCAGCTGCGACAGCATTTGCAGCTGAATGTGAAACCTGGCACTCGGTATGCACAGGTTAGAGAGTCGATGGTGGCCTACGAGCAATCTACGGCTGCCTGGTCAAGCGCCAAGATCCTCGAGCACAACCAGATTGTGCCAATGGAGGTGGATCGCATCAAAGGCGACCACAAAGGAAAAGGCAAAGAGAAGGGTAAAGGAAAGAAAGGCTCACCCAAAGGAAAGGATGACAAAGGAAAGGGCAAAGGCAAAGGAAAGAGCTCTTTTGAGAAGGGCAAAGGAAAAGGTGGCGGCAAGAGTCAAGAGAAAGGAAAAGGCAAGTCTAAAGGAACTCGCTTTGTGTGTGGCAAACCTGGCCACAGAGCTGCGGAGTGTTGGCAACGTGGCCAACAAGTTCAACAAGTTGAAGGGCATGATCAGGGAGATCATGGAGGAAATGGAGGGCAACCTTCTGGACCTTCCACGAGGACTTCATCGTCTTCAGCAAGTACAGCACCGAGCAGCACCTCGTACCGAAGCGCTGGCACGGTGAGAAGGGTGTGGGAGATCAAGACACCTCCCATGGTTGAGACCTGCGAGATTTTCGATCTTGCAGCAGAAGAAGGTGAGATAGACATTGAGGAGAGCTTCACTGAAGGCAGATGGTGGTGACCGAGGAGGACATGGTTGAGCACTTTGACCTCACCAAGACTGACATGGACGACTACTGGACCATGGAGGATGACTTCACCCAGGAGACCGACCTCAACGACTACATGATGGACTACAACGACCTCTTCGAGAACGTGGACTTCATCACCCTCGAGACCTCTAAGGTTGAGACCTTTGAGATCCAGGCCATCTGCGAGTTGGACCTGAACTACAACGCTGTACTCGACTTGGGTGCAGATGTGAGCGTGGTGCCCATGAACATGGGTAGCTTGGGCAAGAGGACCCAAGGTGGAGCATTGCTTCGAGATGCTCAAGGCAGAATGATCCCTGTTGAAGGGAAAGTTGCAACGACTTTGCATTGCATAGCAGCTGATGGACAACTTGTCAAGCTGAAGGAGATCTTTGTGGTGGCCAACGTGAAGCAACCGTTGGTGGCTATGGGCAAGTGGATGAAGAAAGGCTGGATGATCCAGAACGTCAAGGACAAGTTCTACTTGCAGAAGGGTGACTACTACCTCCCTTTGGAGTGGCAGCGCAACACCCTGACTCTGAGCTTTGGCTTGGAGGAAGAGAAGGTCAGCTATGTCATGGACGTGTCTGACGAGCTCAAGGCCATGGCTGAAGAACCTGGCTGGCATGAGTTGAGTGATGGCACACCTGTTTTTGTGGTCAAGAACGCATTCACTTTCCAGGACATCTCAAGAAAGTATGATCCTTACCAGTTTCCTTGCAGAACAACACTGGTGAAGTTGGAGAGTGGCGAGTACGACTGTGTGGAGAGCGCGCAGTTCTGGGTAGACAGAAAGATGTCAGAGTTGGATGGCATCTCACCATGCACAACCCTGACTTTGGTGCATGAGAAGGCATTGTTCCCTCACGAGATTCAGGAGCTCTATGGAAAGCAGATCCCTCCTGAACTTCTACAAGATGATCTTCATGCACAACTAGGAGGTCCCGCTGAACCACGATTTCTACCTGGAGAAGCAGAACCTGTTCCTGAAGAGATGCAGGCTGAAGAACCTCAAGGAGGACCGCATGAACCAGAGCAACTGGTCTACGACGAGGTTGGAGATGACTTCGCGATGGTGAATGGCTTGAAGTTGACAACTGCAAGCTCGAGAAAAGTGATGAGAGATGCTTGCGAGTTCCTTGGAATCCCTTTGAGTGGGAGCAAGGCTGTAGTCTTCAGAAGGCTACAGGTGGCAGTGAGAGAAACAGCAGCAAAAGCAGCACTTGATGCAGCTCGCAACGAGAAGAGGGCAATGGAAAGACGACCTCAACAAGCAGAAGTACCTCTAGCCCCTACAGATGAGGAGAAGCAAAGACATTTGCTCACACACGTTCCTTTTGCAGATTGGTGTGAACACTGCCAAGCAACAAGGTCAAAAGACAATGAACGACGAGAACAAGTTTGTCCTACAGTGGCTTTGGACTACATGACAACGAACACCACGATTCGCAAAGAAAGTCCTGAAGTCAAGCATTTGGTAGCAGTGGACAATTGGTCAAAAGCCATTTTGGCTGTGCCAATCAAGGCCAAAGGTGGTGCAAGCGTGAAGCTATGTGCCAATGCAATTTGTGGCTTTGTCAGGGACTATGACAAGGTGATCATCAAGGGCGACCAAGAACCTTCCTTGAAGCAGGTGATGAAAGCAGTAGCTGATGCGAGAAGGCTGTTGAAACTTCAAACAACACAAGAGTTTTCACCTCAAGGCAGATCAGCATCCAACCCTGCAGAACGAGCAATTCAGACAGTGAGAAGGTTAGGCAACACCTTGCTGGAAAGCATCCGTGTTGGATGTGGAATCGAGATTCCCGCTTCACACCCGTTGTTTGTTTGGTGCTATGCCCATGCACCATGGTTGTACAACAGGTTCCATGTTACACCTGGTGGCAATACACCATTTGAAGTTGTGACTTCCCGCACTTACTCGGGGAAGCTGGCACCTTTTGGAGCATGTGTTTATGGACAACCACTTCCAGTCCCGAAGAACACCCGACGAGGAGTTCCAACATGGCGGAAGGGAATCTATGTGGGCAAGTTGATGGATTCAGACCTCAACTTCCTGTTGTCGCCTAATGGATTGTTTGTGACGAGAGCAGTCCGAAGATGTGCCGACGAATGGCAACCAGAGTTCCTCATGGCTTGTCATGGATTGCCATGGGATGATGTAAGCTCACGAAAGTTTGGTCCTACGACCAAGGTCGACAAGAAGAGAAGCCTGGAAAGCCAGACCTTTCCTGGACTACAAGATGACGAGGCTAAAGCAGTTGAAGAGTATGCACGACGACGAGCAGAAGAAGCCTTGGCAAAACCTTTTGGTGAGCTAGAAGGAAGTGATGAAGAGTACCTTGATGACAAGGACTTGAAGGACAAGCAGAAGAAGGAGACTGAGCTGAAGAAGCCTGGTGATGGAGAACGAGAACAACCAGTTCCCTACACGCCGGAGAACCTCCCGTACACTCCGACGGAACCTCCGGATGATTTGGTCATGAAGGATGCAGAGCAAGACCCGCAACATGCAGGAGGAGTTCGTGATGAACCTCAAGGCGGACTACATCCTCAAGTTCCTCAACAACCTGGTGGACTTCAACATCCTCAAGGAGAACTTCGACCTCATGGTGAACTTCCTGGAGAAGAACCTCCCACGAAGAGTGCACGAACAGAGCCGGTCAAGAAAGCAAAGGTGGAATTTGCAGTTCCCCTGAGAACATCCCCATCGTCTTCACCAATGGCAAGCAGCTTAGCAGCAGCACCTTCATTTGCAGGTGGCATCCAAGAAGTGGCTTTGGATGAGCAGGAGTTCGTCGAGGTGGACGAATACCCTTTGGTGGACCTCAACGACTGGGGTGAGTTCAATGAGATTGACCTCGAGCAGGAATCTGAAGAAGCTGGACCTCCAGATGTCTCTGAAGAGATGTTGGCGCAGTTGGAGCTGGAGGCAGATGAGCGAGAGATCACAAGGCTCAAGGAGATGGGAGTCCTTATTCCCAAGGATGGCAACTTTGAGGGCTACAGGTTCCTGACGACCAAGAAGGTTTATGACTGGAGATGGCGCCTGAAGGAAGAGACTGGCAAGTTTGGCTGGATGAGACGGTCAAGACTGGTTGGCAGAGACTACAAGTTTCTTTCGCCTGAGATGGAGAATTTGTTCAGTCCCACAAGCAATGCAATTGGAGTGAAATTGTGAGCAGCCTTCATTCAATCGAGCCAAGGAGAACTTGGTCTATGGGCAGTCGATGTCAAGGACGCCTACCTCATGGTACCCCAGGAGGAGAAGGTCTATGTGGAGTGCAATGGCGAGTTCTTTGAACTTGGACGATGTCTTCCTGGACAACGAGTTGGTTCCAAGGCATGGTATGACCACTTAGGCAAAGTGGCAAGAGACCAAGGGTTACAACCATATCCTGCAAACCCCGCAGTCTTCTACAAGGTGGGCAGGACACCCCTGGTGATGTCTTCACACGTTGATGACCTACAGCTGGTTGAAGTCAACAAGATGTTGAGAAGCTCCTTGACAGCTTCAGAAAGCAGGAATGGACACTGCAAGTGCAAGGACCCTGTTCACCTAAGGTTGCAGGGCAATGCGCATTCCTCAAGAGGCATTTTGCTTCTGAGGGATCTGGTTCAATGACTGTGAGGATGGACCAGAAGTATGTGAAGAAGTTGGTGGACTTGTTGAACCTGCACGTGAACAAGGGCAAGCAGACGCCTACAACTGGCACCTTCCAAAAGGGACTACAAGGACAACCTCTTTCCAGAGAGGAGTCGAGCCTCTACAGAACATGTGTTGGCATTTTGCTGTACATGTCAACAGAAAGGCCAGACATCGAATGCGCAGTTCGACAGTTGGCTTCGAAGGTCACAGGACCTGACACCCTGGACCAGAAGGAGTTGAAGCAGTTGGTGCTCTACTTGAAGCACACGGCTGACTACGTCCAGGAGATGAAGCAGAGCTTTGCAATGGCTTCGGCTATGGGAGAAAGAAATGATGATGTGAAGATGGCTGCAACACAGCATCCGAGCCTACTTGAAGTTTTCACGGACAGCGACTGGGCATCGGACAGAACTACAAGGAGATCTATGTCATGCAGTCACATGTACCTCAACGGCATCTTCTTTTGGAGTGCAAGCAGGAGCCAGAAAAGTATAGCTTTGTCAAGTTGTGAGGCTGAGTTCATTTCAGCAGTCAGCGGCATGGCAGATGGGATCTACATCAAGCGAATGTTGGAGGCCGTGCTGAACATGAAGGTGGTCTTGGAGTTGAGGATTGACAGTTCCTCTGCTCGAGCGCTACTACAACGACGAGGAGTACAGAGAACCCGACACATAAGCACTGGACTTTTGTGGGCGCAGCAGAAAGTTGAAGAACGAGAAGCTGCAATTCGACCTGTGCCGGGAAAAGAGAACAGCAGCGATTTGGGAACGAAGAGTCACAGCAGCAAGAGACTGAGATTCTTGCTAGGCCTCATTGGCTACTTGGAGTTCGCTGGTGGACCACGAGTTGGAGCCCAAGAAGAAGAGATTCGACATGTCAAAGGACTCAGACCTGAGAGAGTACAACAACTGACATGTTTGCTGTTGGCGGCTTTGAGTCAGCAGGGCAACGGAATGGAAGTCGAAGAGGCGACCAGTAGTGACAACAACCGTGAAATTTTCCTGATGGTTTTCACGGCAAATGCAGTTTTGTTTGTAGCCATGGGATTGGCTATGAGCGTGCAAGGTTGCGACTTAGCGCTGATGGTGCTTCATTCGGCTTCGATCGGCCCGACTGCTGGAAAAAACCCTGCAGGTGCTGTGCACTGGACGATCGGGTAGTGAGGACGAGGATGTTGTCGCTCCCCCCTTCATCCATCGGGAGCCATTTTTCAATCTGCCGATACGCAGCAGTAGTCGCCTCTGGTGGAGGCGCTGCTCGAGCCGGGTCATCATGTACCCAGTTGACAAAACGGAAGCTACCAGATCTTGCAGACAGGCATGATGATGGTGGCATTCAATGTAGTGGTCTTCATCCTGTTCTACCTCAGGGACTACTTCAACCTACGACCTGTTCAAGGTGGAGAATTTCAACGAGAACCTCACCTCCTCAAGATCCTCATGGAGATGGTCAAGAACGAAAGGTCAAGCAGACAAGATCCAATCTGTTTCGAGAACCAGCCGGACATGATCCAGATGTCAACCACCTACTACTTGAAGGAGAAGAAGAAGGTGATGGACACAGAGGACGCCATGGATGTGGACGATGACGATGTCATCGCAACAGTTGAAGACTGGGACCCTATAAGTCAAGAAATGGCAACGTACAGAGTTCTTCGACATCGAGCTCAAGCATTTCCTGGAGAAGAGTACTTCCTGGACATTGATGGACGTCTAGAACGCCATGGAGGATTTGGAAGCTTGAGTGGAGAAGAATCTGAAGAAGAACAACCTTCTACAGCAGATGACCAACCTGCTGAAGAACCTGAAGGCAGTGGATCTGAACAAGTTCTACGTGTGGCAGGAGAACGTGGCGGAGAAGTGACGGACGCAGTTAGTGAACTTCGACGACATGCAGGCCTACTTCAAGAGCTGGGAGAACACCCAGAGTGCTACATGGAGTACAACATGCCTGGCATTGTGTTCTGGGTAAATCCGGACACTGGTGAGATCCAGATGCACCGACTCCTCGACCTCACGATCGACACCCCTGAAGATGGCGAGGAGTACTTCATCGAGAACCCCAACTGGAGGAGAGATGGTGGAAAATGGTTGATCAGGCGACTTCACTATGAGCCTGAGCCAGAAGAGGAAATCCCTGAGTCTCCAAGAGGCTATGGCTGGGCCCTTGGAACAAGAGAGTGGATGGACCACGTGCGAGAAAGGAGAGCAGCTGCAGAACGAGAAGCTCTAAGACAGCAAGTCGAGCAGGCAGAAGCAGCTGGGTTGAGGCAAAGGCGCTGAGGAGCAATCAATGCAGGTGAGCAATCTCTGCTGGTGATCGAGCACCTGGCAAAGAAAGCAATCAATGCCAGAGATCGACAAGCTGGCAGACACCTGAGAGTTTTGAGTTGGAAACGGCTACAGTACGTCGTGTCCAAAGGAGGAGTGTAACACTCTACAGCTGAGGAAAGAGTCACACACTCCATGTGGAATCACATGTTGAGCACAACAACCATCCTGCATACCGCAGGCCGTCAAACGCTCAAGAGAAAAGAGCGTGAAGTGTTAGATTTTACTTAAACTCGTCTTGACTCATCATGATTCATCATGTTTGCTAGAAAATGAGGATACAGGTGGGAAACAAGGTGATGTCTAGAAAATGACCCT
Organism: Durusdinium trenchii; assembly: GCA_963970005.1. Taxonomy (NCBI): domain Eukaryota; class Dinophyceae; order Suessiales; family Symbiodiniaceae; genus Durusdinium; species Durusdinium trenchii. The sequence goes on from CAXAMN010028639.1 coordinate 316,793, forward strand.
GCCAGCATGCCTATGAGACCTGTGTTTCGCATTTTCTAGTGACCTACAGGTCACTAGAAAATGCACTGCCTGAACCCTTCCCGGTGAGTTTACCTCCTTGAGACTAAAGAATCCCCGTTTGCTACAAACGTCAACCCCTCCCATTTTCTAGTCCGAATATCATGGGGGACTATATAACTAGTTACTATAATTGATATTGCGCAGGCGGCAGTCTAGAAGGAAGAGGGAGAAATGCTGGACAACTCCTGCACACGCTGCACCAGTGTTCGGAGAGAGTCCATCTCCCAATGTCGATATCTTTCACCAAACCTGCGCACTTTCTCACGCAGCGGCCACATCGTCGGAAGACGTCCAAAACGGGAAGGAGGACATAAGAAGCGCTTCGGCTGAGGTATCTACAAACGATGATCCACAACCTGCTCACTCTGAAAGCCTTCTTGGAGCCCTTGTCTTGCGGTGACATTGTCTGAAATTTCCAAGAGTGCCGAGGCCGCATCTATCAATCTAGCTGTGCCAGTACATCATATGCACAAGGATGATTGGCTTTCCTTTCAACCCAATATTTGGCGTACAAAAGTTTGGGTCTGCTTCGTTTCGATAGTGTCTACCCTGCCCCGAGATCTACAATTCTGCCGGCATCACCTCTGTACCTGGCGCATAAAGCTGTAAAGGCAGGAGCTGCGTGAAGGCATTTCTTGACTTACCCTTGTGACGCTGCTTGTCCCACTACAAGGCTCATCTACCAGAACTTGTCACCCCCAATAGGTACACACCATAACGACAAAGTGTGCCCAAAGGAGACGAGAAAAACCAAACAGCGCTTCCGTCAGGAAGACCAGCAGCAACATCACAAATACGATCAAATACGTATACAAAGCGCTGACACCAAGCCAATTGAAACTACTGTAATCAAGCCAACAGCAAGGAAGGAGCCCAAACATGTCGACACTGGGGCCAAACATGAATAATGAGACAGTACTCAGTCATCATGTGGCAGAATATATACTTGTGATCTGACATGAAGACTGCTCAAAACATCTCAAAACATTCATCAGCTGCACATATTTCCACCAGCATTGGACGCCTTTATGGGCCCGTACTTGCATTGAATTGAATGGTCTGCCAGCCCAGGACCGCGCACACAGCCCAGTTCTGGGGTTAAACTTGTCTCCCACGGCGCCTGGGTCTAAAGGACCCAAAGCCACTTAACGCAGGCGCTCAGCACTCAAGGTCTACACAGGCCAACGCCGTCAAAAAGGCGGCCAAGCAAATCTGTGCAGTGAAGGCATTCCCTGCCATGTCGCTGAGCTGCATCGCTGACAGGTGCGTCTCCTGTGCGACAAGTCTGCAGGGCACGTTGAGCCACACTCCCATCCCGACCGGGCCCTGTCAGAATACTTTGTCCACCTTCAGCATCAGTCTTGCCTAAATGCCTCCTGCAAAAGGCGAAACTCCAAACCCTGGTGTTCCAACAGATTGTAGAACGCCAAAGAAAATGAATTTCCTTTGGTTCAAAGCTGCGCTTTCCATCAGGATTGTGCATGGCAAGTGCCTGCCATGGTACAGCTGTTTGCCGTTTGAAGTTTCAACTTCTAGAACGTCGGGCAACAAATGTGACCCCACAACGTCGGGGGACCATATTGGGGGTCAGATTTGGCGGCCAGCGCAAAGACTGCAAATAAACATGCACACCGAACCTTGTGAGCAAGGAAAATCCTCAATAGTGTGATGTGTTTCTCTTTCGCACTTCAATATAGAGAGCCTTTGGTTAAAAGCTGCACATCTAGTGGCTCGCTCGACGTGGTGAAGTGAGTAGACGACCTGTTTTGAACGCCCCGCTACCATGGTCAAGCAGCTAAGATACGCCAAGTCACCATAGCATAGCCGTCAACCTCTGCAGGGCCAACACCTTGAAGAAAACATTTCTCTCGTGTTCCTGGCCAGGGGGCAATCTGGAATACCGCAAGCACCCCAAGGACATTGCGTATTGAGATGCGTATTGTGCCTTTCCGTCGTGACATTGCTTCATTACTCATGCTCATGATGCCGAAGTGTAGACATTGTAAGGACAACGCACTTCGGGCCGACACAGTTCCTCCGCAAAAAGAACACCCTGAAAAAACAAAGTGCGTTTGTTCCGTTTCTCTTCCTAAGCAAGCATGGGTGAAAATCCTGCCGCCGAAGGCCGTCCACGTGTTCGTGGACACTCACGCCTAGCAGTCTCCAACTGCGACCTGTGACGATGTACTTGCCCTGGGGGATCACGCACGGTGCCAAGCGAAAATCTGTACGGTGGCTACGTCCGAAGTTCTGGTCCACTTGGATCACCTCAGCAAAGCGCTGAAGGATCGCAACTCGGCCGCCTACACATTACACGTCTTGGCCCGACCCCCGCCGACAAACCCTACAAATCCTATACAGTATATATATATATACGAAGAATCTTGGCAAGCCAAGCACGGAAATTAAAAAACACAGAAAACAACTGAGTTGTGTTTTTTTCTGTGGTGTGGGGCTTATACACTGGGTCTGTACCTACGCGGGCGCCTACGCCTGGGCTCCCCTCTCAAGCAAATGCCTACGCGAGAGGTTCTCTTTGTTAGGTACCTACGCGGATGCCTACGCAGGGTACTGTCACCAACTTTAGTCACATCAGGTGACTCGAAAAGAGCTATATATAATCAGCAAGTAGTGGCCGATGCGACCGGGTCACATCAGGTTCCTGTTTCCAAGGCCTTTACAGCTTTGCCACCGATGGCCAGATATCAAGCCAATCCAATTACAGTGTGGAAGCAGCAGCACACAAACAGCACACAACAAGCAGCAAACAATCAGCAGAAAACAAGAGGCAGCAGCAGCTGCAGCAGCCAAGCAGCAGCCAAGCAGTAGCAGCAGCCAATAGCTTCTTGCCTACGCGCTGCTTCCGCGAGCGCCTACGTGGGGCCTATGCGAAAGTAGGTCCATCGATTATGGTACCAACAGGGTTTGCACACTTGTGGCTCAAGAGCCGGTGTGCCAGACCAAGCACGATCAAGCTCTTGACCTCAAAAACCTATGTGCCCCCATAGCTTCAGGCTTCGACAAACAAACTTCAAACATCCACTGCAGCCATGCCATTACAATTTTTTCCTTCCCCACTGGAATTTGCAAGCAAGTGTCAAGTTAGACAACTACAAGCCAACATGATCTTTCCCCAAGACCCTTGAACAACCTTTAAAGAAGTCTGAATAAGAAAACTCATGTTTTATCATGTTTTCATTAAAAGTGTGCCTACGCAAGACTGCCTACGCAAGTCTTTCAACACCCACCTACGCAAAATGCTTACACGACGCCTATGCCCCAAGCAGAACAGCCTCCACAACTTCTCAACAGTTCCCTTTTTGTATAAACGTAATCATTTGCAAAAAAACGTGGCTCAATTGGGAATATGTTCATCTGTTCATCGTTTTGCGAAAAGCACTTTTGTTTGGCGAATGCCTCTGGCGACGAGCGCATGGCTGCCGACTGTCTGAAGCGACAAAGCTCTGTGTCGGGTTTGCTCTGAAAGTTTTGGCCTTACTCTAGTCAAAAACTTGCATCCCAAATGCAAGCCCTTGTCTACTGCAGAAACTCAGGAGGCGCTATGCCTCTTCTGCAGCGGGCTCCCCCAACCGCAATTCCTAAAAAGGTACAAACTTGATGAACTGCGAAGCTTCCCATCCACGCAGCAGCATATCCAGCTTACATTTTCTGACAACCTCTCTCTCTGCTCTGCTGACAATGTGTCCGCTTGGCACGCGACAAAATAGTAATGCTTGCTGCGCTCAGCGTCAGCAACGTAGGCAGCAAAGCCACACGAATGCATTACAATTGATTCCCCTTGTCTGCTGCACATACGGCACATATGCCATATGCTACCTGATGTTGCTTGCTATGGAGATGTTACCTGAACATGATGTTGGACATCAGTCTTTCTTGCGTATCATCTCTGTTACTCGCCGTTTTGTTGTAACTATCTAAACTACAAACCTTGCGCGCGGTGCGGGAATTGCGTTTCGCCTTGCGCACCTGTTACAGTACTCGTCGTTCTTTTGCAACTGAGGTGAGGAAGAACTTGTGCATCGGAACTGTATATCGCCCTTGGGCGTCCGTTGCTCGTCGTTCCTTTGTAACTGAGATGAGAAAGCATGAGCATGTAACCCTGCACAGCTCCGTACGCAACAAATTGCAGCGGAATAAACACCTTTTCTCCCCGCGGTGGATCGCGCAACCCCACATCAAATGACAAGTATAAGTAGAATCCTCCTCATCAATCACTGATGTCTGTCACCACTGGCCCGCAACGCGGGCAGCAAAGCCACACAAAGCCGCACGAAACAGTCCCCTCAAAAGCAAATTCGCCACCGGGCTAAATTCATTAAAAAAGAGGGTGCTCAGGTATTGCTCGAATATATTTTACCCAGTGTACATAAACAGTTCAGGTCGAGAGTCGAGAGTTAGCATAGACAAGTATGCCTAAGTTCAAGACTTCGAATTGCCGCATAGATAGTAACTAATATCAAGACTTGCGTGGCAAGTGAGCCAGAAGGAGTTTTCCAAGTACCTTCCGGCTTTTGATGGCATTGAAGGTCTGACTTGGCCTTTCGACCTTTCGACCTTACGCCAGTGTGCACTTGTGCAGTCCAGATTTGCTAGCGCGCTGCAGGTCAGATTCGTTTGTCCCTGTTGTCGAAGACCTTTGGTTTCTCCATTATATCACAGATCAGAGCCGTTGATGATCTTTTGTTTCGTGACCTTTCTTGAAAAGGGCGTGAGGTAGCAGCTAGTTGTTGATGGGTCAGGGCAGAGGAAGTTATGAATGGATCAGGGCAAAGGAAGTTTTGATTTTTTTGAACTTAGCTACTGTCTACGCCAATTGCCGCATCAAATCCTTCGCAGCACTACGCCATTCTGCGCACCTACGATCTACTGCCTCTTCCATGAATTCCTCTTGCGTAGCTAGCCATCATTCTGTCCTGCTTCCACCAATGAAATAGCTCAGAGATCCTTCTCTGAAACCTTTTACGCAAGCCTTACATTGCGGAAAGCAACGTCAAACCTACACTTGCTGCCGTGTGCCACAGACCGCTTCCCGCGCTAAATTTGCACTACAAACTCCCCGCAACAAAAGTTGCATGCAGCCTGCCACGCAGCACACGCAGAAACCGTCCCGAAACCGTGCCGCAGTGAGCGTCTCAAACAACATTTACTGAGAAAACAGAGGGATTCGCACAGCGCCTTGCTCACCTTCAACCGCACACTCACCTGAATCTTCGACGACCGTTGTACACACATTGGCAACTTCCGACCGTAACACACATTGGCAATTTACACCTCGATCTTCGACAACGGTTACACACCTTGGCCACTTCCACCTTGATTTCGACGACGGTTGCACACTTTGGTGGTTATCGACTTCAGTTCAGTTACACACTTTGACAACCAACTCCGACCTTGATTCTCGACAACAGTTTCACACTTTGGCAACTTCCACCTTGATCTTCGACGCTAACTGTGCTACGAGCATGGTGGCTAAGTCACATCAATCGGATTGTCACATCATCCCAATGGTACGGCCTGAAAAGTTGGAAGTCACATCAGGGGCCCAAAAGTCACATCAGAAAATGAACTTCTGCATGGCACAGCCACAAACCGCTACTATGAGGAGTTTTGTATGAACAACTGCAAACATTGCGCACAACAGTAAATCCTGACACATTCTGACTTGTTCGAATGAAATTTGAAGGTAAATCACATTGGCACAGCCAGTATTGGACCTTTCCACATACTTTTTGGAAAAACGTAGACGTAGCCCCTATTGGCACAAGCACAAGAAGATGCTCATGATTTTCCAAGGTAAGATCTAAAACCCTATGGCACGCCGCCAGCAGACTATCTTACTATGTCAACAGTCAAACCTGGTGGCACAGCCGCGCATTGTGAATTGCAGACCCTGAAGCTGCCCCACCATTTTCTGTTCTCCTATGCCTTCTGCGCATCCAAGCGCATGCTTTTCTTCTCTCTGTTTCCGGCTCACTTCTGCGCAGGCTTCGCCATAAACTTGGATTTTCTCCGTTTCCCCCAACAGGTCAACCAGTCTAGGCGCTTCTTGCGGCTGCTAGTGATATCATCCAAGTCAGCCCTGAAATGATGGGCCAAGGGTGCCTTCGGCGCGCGTTTCTTGAGTGATTCAATGTCAAAAGCTGCTATACTGGGAATGGTGATTCCACACTTCACCAGATTCCACACTTCACCAGATCACTGTGTGGAAATCCTTCCTCCAGAATCTCAACACAATGGCTGGCATTGTTCTTTTTCTGCGAGACAGCTCTACATTCTAAGCACTGCCGCAAGGTTGGAGACGAATCTGGCGGGGGATCTGCTGGCGGAGGCAATGGGGGAGGCGAAGGTTCTCTAGTGATGGGCTTTGGAGAGGCCAAGCCAGCTGATGTCTGCAAAGCCGGCTCTTGCTCCTCCACATTCTCAAATTCAACCTCTTGCTTGGATTGACAATGAAAGCAGCATCCTGGCATAGGGCCCCGTTGTCCGCAGAAATAGCCGAGCCGCACACCACGCAACCTGCACGTTGAGCTTGAGCCTGGTTTTCCGAAACATTGCGCGCAAAGCGCGCCTGGCAGTACCCACGCAAGCAGCTGGAATTCTGCGGCAGCACTCGACACACGCTAGCACTGCAAGCGAGCTGGCAGCCGCAGGGCCACCCAGCTCTCCTGGCAGCGCCAAACCAGGCGACCGAGACTGCTCTTCATAATGGATCCGATGAAGGGTGAATACGCCGGATAGATCAGCAGGAGGGATGATGACATTGAAGGTAAGGGCGGTCATGGTGATGCGGTGATAATGAGCAGCCGGTGGAAGTAAATCAACAGCTCACAGATGAGGATTCAACATTCAGCAAGGCTGCCCTGCGACAAAGTCACACAGAGTACTGTCTAGACGCCCCATTAGAGCACCAGGTTGGAGCCTTCATTTCAGCACCACCTTGCTCCAACTGAAATGGATGAGGGCCCTGGCACGAAATTGTATTCCGAAACAAAGTCGACTGCAATTACAACAACATCCAATAGCTTCGCCAGCCAAGACACAGCTGCGTACCAAGCATTCGGTCGGCACTGCAGGAGGATGCTTCGCCATAAGTGGAAACAAAAACGTCACAAAGGCCTAACCTGCAAATATTTGCGCACACGAAAGTCAAGCCGAACTTGCAAGGAACACCGTTGTGTGCAGTCAAGTAGTCTAAACAAATCCCTTGAACAATATTACTGAACATTTTTGCACTGGAACGCCAAATGCGCCAGCATCCCTACTATAGAGCAAATGGCAACGGATCCAAGGCCGTCAGATTCAATCATAGAAAGCTGCAACTTTTACCTAGCGCACAGCCAAAAAAAAAGATGTAGGTTTTACAAAGTTCGAATCTTACAAATCTCAACTCTTGCCTAGCGCACAGCCTCCCGATACGACTTTCCAGGGGTTGAGACGACTCATACGACTTAAGCCGACCGCTAGTAGCTCCGAACTTACATTTACAATCATCCACGGACATATTTAAAGCCAAGGCTCCACCTGCCGCTCCTCCAAATCCACGCCACGGCTCTCCAGTTGATATGCTGCTAAAGCCACCACATGGAGCTCCCGCGCAGTCAACTTCAGATTGCGGGCCGTGACCTCACGCAGCTTCGCGCCAAGCCGAGCCTAGGTCGGGCAAAGTGTTGAATGCAAATTGCTCAAAACAGAATCCTTGTGTTTGTTCAAGGCCTCCAGGTGAGGCAAATGCTGCAATCACTGCAATCCCATTTTGGTATCCATTGGCTCCTGTCAAACTACATTTGCTTCAACCAGGCACCTGATCCAGCGATTTGCTGAGCTCCTCAAATTGTTTTTGCCACTTGGCCTGCCGCTGCCCTGTCGCAGCTCTGCTCATCCTCGGCCTTGGACCGGCTGCTGGTTCCGCAAAGATGTCTGCGCACTCATGATCTGCTCGCTCAGCCAAAGGCGCTCAAAAAAGGCAATAAAGCTTCGCCAATTACAATGACCGCAACAAAACAGAATGAGAGCAACTGACCAGTTGTCTTGCGACGCTACAAATGCAACGACTGCAGACCGCCGGGCCCGGAAGACTTCCTTTGCGGCAATAGCACCTTGACAAATGTTGTGAACCCCTCACCTCGCTGCCCTTGTCCAACAAGCAGCTGCTCCGGCTCAGTTTGGAGGATCTGCTCTATGGGCATTAAGGCACATTTGAAGGACCTTGTGCGTCGGGACAGGGAACTTCTGCTAATATATACCTTCCTTGATACATGAGGGTTTTGAGTTGTTTGGAGGATAGAAGTTTTTTGCGAAAAAACTTTCTGAGAGTAACCTCGGAAGTGGCAGTGCAGTGGTTGTCATAAATGTACCCATTTCAAAGAACGGCCTTTCAAACAGGATGCAAAAATATATTGGACGCATCTGCTTCATCAGCATGTGCACTCTTGAAATACAAACTCCAAGATCTCCGTCGGCTTTGCGGTGGACCAAACCTTGGAAGCTCCGAACCCTGACCATTCACCGGCGAAAAATGCAGATTCATGGAAGCTTTTCAACGCACCGGTGAAGCAACATCTTGCAATGCAGGCTCTCCATAAGCAACCAAAGTCTTTGAATCTTTGAGAAGCAACAATGCCACATGTTTACTATGTTGATACAACGAAATGCTTTGTGGAACCAAAGTCCTGGAGCTCCTATGGTTCATGCTATATTGCGATTGGCAAGCGCAGTCAAATTATGAGAATAATCCCACCCCATCAAACCAATGTTATAGTCCTGTCGCTCCCAGAACTTCATGCCAGGGTAGCTCATGCGAGGAGACGCAATGAGAGCAGGCAGCAAAGTTCCGCTGCCGGAAAGCCCTGTCTTGGATCTCAATTGGTCGGTGGAACTGGTCCTGCCGAGTTGCAACACTGGTGTGAATTGGGAAGGTTGATTCTACACATACAGGATTGCCGTCAGAGTCTACACCCCGACCACTTAATGAATCCGCGGCGCACCGAAGGTTATGAGGGTCGTAATTGTAATGGGGCACATACATGCAGCCCAAGAGTTTGCGTTGGGGGGTGAGGCCTTTTTCGTTTCGGACCGGAAAATGCATATCTGGCATCACGAGGTGCATCTGGAGGGGAGGTGGCGCTTGGAGAAAGCATGCAACAATATAGTGAAATGGAACATGCGATTTGGAAGTGGTGTGCCATATGATCTGGGACTGCAGTGACTGCAGGGTATAGAACATGAGATGCTGCACGCGTCGACGAAGCTTTTGGAAGGAGTGGTTTGTTCCCAAACAGTGTGGACACACTTAGGGGCGCTTACGGTAGGAGTAAGCAGCTGTGCTTAGATCGCTGTGCGGCTACAGAAATTCGCGGCTATTTACAGTGCATTCATACCTCTCGAAATCGCCCACACGCATTTCGACTGCCCAGGCTCGCAAAATCTGCCTGCCGGCGGCGGGCAGATTCTAGCGACTGCGCTTTCGTTGTGGCGCCGTGCGCATTTTCGCACATCTTTTCGTGGCGGCGCAAGGGATCGGAGCTGTTCTACTTCAAAATGCAGTTTTCGTGGCAGGTACAGTACTTTGGACATGGTGGTGATCTTCGACAAGCTCTGATTTCGTGACAGGTGCAATGAATTGTGACTTCTCGAGATGCGGCTCATTTGCCGATTTCGTGGCAGGTACAGCACTTTGTGAACTTCGACGTGCAGATTTCGTATGCTCAATCGCGCATTTTCCCTCTCTCACTTTCACTCACACTCACACACGCTCACCCTCACCACGCCCACTCAGACTCTCATTCTGACTCTCTCGCTCTCATTCACACACATTCACGAAGTGCACCTTCACTCTCACCCGCACTCACTCTCACCCTCACTCACTCACCCACATTCACTCTCAGCCACACTCACTCTCGCTCACACACACTCTCACTCACACTCGCACGCACATTCATTCTCACTCTCACTCCCTCACACTCACTCTCACTCTCACTTACTCACTGACTCACTCAATCACTCTCACTCACACTCACACTCACACTCACCGGCACCGTCACCATGATCCCCACCGTCATCACCACCATCACCTCTCTGGACCCCAATGCGTCTAGATCTCTAGACGTTCTGCTTATAGACCTCACACAGACTGGTTGGGGTATTTTGCCGGCATAATTATTTTTTTTAGGGATCTGGTGCGGCATGTGATGCAATAATGAGGCGTATCAACAACAAAACATGGACACGTACACAAAAGTAAACACAAAGTATGATCAACATCAGACCTGGAGATGAACGGCGCACTGCAGTGAAAAAGAGACGTGCAAACGAAATAACAGAGTTGGACCAAAAAAATTGTACAACTTCAAGAGCGTCAAAAACTCTACAATGTGCAATGCGCATGATCGATACAAGCCCTAAAGATGAACAGTAATGGTTACTATGCAGTGGGTGAAATAAGAACTACTATATAAGCACATCAGAAATAACAACTTGCAGGCATTGTTGGATTGTTGGAAGGATTACAATATGGGTAAACATGTCACAACAAAACTATAAAGACATCTAGGGTCCTGCTCAGCCTGCTCATTCGGTTACCGCATCATCTGGCATGTTGGCTTGGACATGAATTACCTTTCCTTGTGCTCTCTCGAAGCAAACGGTGCGGGCGCTTGTTGTCGCGAAGCGACCTGAATAAACTCCACTCAGTGGCTAAATACCTGTGACTTGCGAGAATAAGCTTCAGTGTGCCTTTCCCTACATCAAGAAACGCAACCCCAGTCATTCGAATGTATAGACTGTATTCAGATGCAATAGATATATTCACGACTGCAGTTTTCTTAGTCGAAACAAACATTTCACTTGGCATTCCCTCCTGCAAAAGCACGCTATAGTTTTCTTGGATCAGGCCAAGTCAAACGTCACTGACCCCTTTCAAACTGCACGATATGACAGAAAGACTTTCAGGGCCATACTCATTGTTAAAACGCTCTTTTGCATTATGTTGCTGCACTATACAGAGCAATCACAATTGACAAGAGTTGTGATTGATGAAACAAGTTGCGCAAACAGAGCCATAGGCGAGTGTAGACAGCTTTTGCCATCTCAGCAGGCTTCAACCCCTTAATCTGCAAGGGAACATAAAGATAGCTACTTTGTCAGAAAACCTCAAAGGCCATTCTGACAGCTTGCAAAAAACTCTACCGGTTTCAAACATGTTTTGAAAGCCTCTTTAGGAAGATGGATTCTAAAACCCTCGGTTGAGCGAAGGGGATAGGAACGTTCTTCTTGCCTGAAACTTGCTGAGCAAAGCCCATTCCCAAATCTGCAGGCGCTCAACCCTGGGTCCTGCTTCCGCTTCCGCCACATGTTGCCACTGTTCTCAACGCCCAGGAAAACCAGCTGATCACAAAGGTCCACCAGCTTCAGCATGTTGGCATAGCCTTGAAATCCATTTTAACGAATGACCTTTCAACGGTGCCTTATATTTACATGTTGTCTTTTCATGTCTCAGCTTGGTTGTCACAACACTCACGCAAAAATAGGACTCTGACCCTGCCCTGCCACCTTTTACGGTCTTGCGCAGACTTGCAAATATGTAACTACATACAGTACCTATATACTTCTGATATCGGAAGAGCCGTGCCAACTGATCATGTTACATGACATCTGCAGCTTTCCAAGAGTGGCTCAAGCAACAAGTTACGTTCGCCTCGCCTTTGCCCGTGGCCGTGTTGGCATCCATGAACTTGCTCTGGCCGATGTTGAGGCTGGACAAATCCACACATGGATAGCCCACGAAACCCATGTCCAAATCCAAGGGTGCCAAGAGTCTCCGACCTCGGCAACCACTCGCGCCAAGGGAGAAAACACTGCCCACGAAGAAAAACAATGCCCCAACAAAACAATCTGCGCTGATTACCATTAAGCAGCACAGCTGTCCGTGAACCGATCACAAAGACTGTCGCCAAATAGTGGCAGTACTTGACAGCTACGTGCCTACCACGTTCCTGCCCTTGATTGGCCCGGTTTGATCTCACTGGCCCGAGGAAGGACACGAGCGCGGTGTCAAAGACCTACACGGTCGTTAGGCCTAGAAAACATGATCATTGCACCAGTTGTCTCAGTAATCTGTTTACTATAGGGAATCACACTTTGATGGCATCCCACCTCTAACACAAAATGATGGAAATGGGGTACCACTAAGACCTTACCGGAGACCTAAGTTTTGAGCGTGGATGCCATCAATCTGTGCTGTGTTGTGACTCTGCAGTTTGAGGATTCCGTCGGCCACATGTGAACAGCTCCTTTTCGCGAATTTCTAAGCAGTTGCTGAACCACTCCATCCAAATGAATACAAAAAAGATCAAAAAAGCAACATCAACATACAGTAACATACAGCACACACACATATATATATATATTTACAGTATTTAATATAGTAGCTTCCTGTTCCTAGTAGCGATGCCCCTTGTTACTAGTAGTGTCCTTGCTACTAGTAACTAGTAGCTTCTTGCTACCAGTATTGATGCCAGGAGCTACTAGTAGCCTCCGTTCCATGGATCCGCCTTACTTTCCCTTTTGAAACGTTGGCCGAAGTAGCCTCTAGAATCTCTAGAAATGCAGGGCTGAAGTGTTTCGTAGATCATCATCACTCAAGCTGTCTAGCAATCTTATTCCCCCTCCCGAACGTTTCTAATCTCTTCAACCTAGCTGCCGCTTAGAAAGTCGTAGGCACACCCGGTCGCCACTTCAGATGCATCGGTGAATATATATGGCACATCCCTGGAGAACGGAGTGCCGCGGTGCCGCAAGCCACTCTTTCTGCTGCAATAGTGGACATGTGTGCACATCAGGACTTGGCAGAGCATGTTCCATTTCTTCGGCCCAATTTTTTGGAATGAACATAGTGGGGGAACAACAATCATGTTGGAACACACGCTTATATGATATGGATCATTTTGGAAAACACCAAGTTGAGTCCATTTATGCCCATTTGGGAACACATGATTAGGACCAGTTTGGAACACAAAGACTCATCATGGTAGAGAAGCTGGAGCAGGGGTGTTGCTCTTTAAATCAGATTCAGGCACGGAATCGGAAGGGTTGCAGATTTCGTGGTGCAGGAGGGGGGCTGGGGGGAGGACACAGCGCCTGTCCTTTAAAGAACATCAAAGAACGCACAAACCGTTCCAGGAAGCCAGTGGAAGCTGGGCAACACTAAGCAACAAAAACCAAGAGTAGCTACCAAAACCAAAACGCAACTCCCCACAGCCAAGCCATTGAAAGCCAATCTGCAAGATAACGGTGGAGCGCCGGGTGAAAGAAATTGAAAGTAAAACTGACGTGCTGATGTGTGGCTCTTAAAATTCACTGTCGCAGGCGGAAAATCCTTTCTGCTCGTTGGAATTGCTCCTCCCTCCCTGCTCTAGGGACTCTGAATTTTACCCACGGGTTGCCTACAAAAGTGCGCTATATAATACATTTCCTTCCGTCTCTAAGTGTTACTTCTTGGGGTGGCCGAAGCAATGTGCTCCTCCCTGTGGTTTTTTTCGCCTCGTGTGGCCCACTTCCTGCTCCAAATTTTCCTTCGGTTGGCCCACACAAGCGGTGCCATGCTCTAAACTGGAATTGGCCCTTCCGCAGTGGGACCCTGTTGCGAAACACACTTAGATCAATGCTCGCAAGAGCTCTATCAACTTCGAACTTCAATGAAGCTAATTGCTGATTACCCTAGACTAGACCTTGGCTCACAAAACCGCAGGGCGAAGGGTCACGGAAAATTATTGCAGGTACGTGACTTTGGCGTCGCAAAGTCATTTCACAACACGGTGGAAAGGTCTTTGTTGGGCAGTGCCTTCCAAAGTGTTCATTGCCCCCCTGCTGCTTAAAAGTCTCTAAAGAAACCCTTAGGGACAGGGTTGACACACACAAGCCGCAGACAATCGGCGCACTCTAAACAGGCCTGCGGTACAACCTAACAAGTTTAGCAACGAAGGGAAGACCTAGGACCTAGAATTACACCACCGTAGACCCCCAACAGGCAGGACAACAACAAAGCATTCCCAAGTCCATTTTTGGAAACATGAAACCACATGGGTGAGGGCTGGGTGGGTAATGGTCTGTCATTGCGGTGCAGGAGGGTAGCGTGAGGTTGCTCTTGTGTGCAAGAGTGTGATTCTGAATGGAGTTGTGATGGAAAACGTCCCATTGCTGGGATTGTTCGGTCCAATCAATGTGAATGAATTGTTGAAAATCGCAAATGTCAGAATAAGTTAAGTAAGCCCACTGTCGAGCAGAAGCTGAGCAATGTAGGCATTGTGGCGGATGTTGTCTGTGTTGAACTGCTGCGGAAAATATTGGTCGGGCGTTGCATCGGGGGATTAGTGTGATATTGATTCCATTAGTTGGTCTTGGTGATGGCTGGGTTGGGGACATAATGGCGGACGCAATGACCAACAAGAAGGTAGACAGGAGACAAAACAGGACAAGAAGGAAGACAAGGCGGACACAGTGACCAACACGAAGGGAGGCAACAAGGGAGACAAGAAGAGAGACACAAGGAAACAAAGGGAGACAAGGCGGACACAGTGACCCACAATAAGGAAGACAAGACCGGAGAGAAAGGGAGACAAGAAGGAAGACAAGGCGGACACAATGACCAAAGGAAACAGAAGGGAGACAAGACGGACACTGTGACCCGCAAGCTGACCAACAAGAAGGGAGAGAAGGGAGACAGAAGGGAGACAAGGCGGACTCAATGACCAACAAGAAGGGAGACAAGAAGGGAGACAATTACACCACCGTAGACCCCAAACAGTTTGTGTTTTCCAAAGTCGAAACTAGAGCTTGCGACATCCAGAGCTGGGAGACACAGGATTGCAAGGCAGAGGCGGCCACAGCAGCCCAGAGCTGGGAGAGAAATGTAAAGGATTGCAAGGCAGAGACGGACACAGCAGTACAGAGCGGGCGGAGCCCTAACAGTAAACCTGTTGGGGAATTATTCTTCAAGCGCGAACATGATGCTGGTCATGCTGCTCAATCAGCGGGGAGCTGACCACTGACCACGTGAGGACCAGAAATAAAGCATGAGGAGCGAAGGATGTGACATGAAATTGATTTTTGGTGCCTGATGTATGCCCTCCGTCCCAACTGAACAGAGAGATCGCTGCCACGCCGCCGAAATCCAATCCGGTCATTCACCCAACGCTTGCCCGAAAAGGAAAACAAAGCTGAGAGAGTTACACAGTGTGGCAGGAATGCATTCCCGGACACAGTCACGCACCCCTTTCAAAGGAGCAAGAACCTTTCACAGGTGAACCTATTCCAGCGGACAGGGCAGAAACAGCAGTGCAGGCACCCTGAAAAACAAAAAGCAAGAATAGAAATGTACATGGCCAGCGGAAAAGGGCGGCAGCGCCAGTGACAGACCCCGGGAACAAATGAGTAGAAATGCTGCATGGCCAGCGGAAAGGGCGGACACCAGCAGTGACAGACCTGGGAATAGAAATGTTGCATCGCCAGCGGAAAGGGCAGACACCAACAATGACAGACCAACGGACAAGGGCGGACACCAGCAGTGACAGACCTGGGAGACAAATGAATAGAAATGCTACATGGCC
>CAXAMN010028639.1:337281-356198 GCA_963970005.1 Durusdinium trenchii
TCCTTGCTTCCTTGCTTCCTTCCTTCCTTGCTTCCTTCCTTCCTTCCTTCCTTCCGTCCTGGCTTCGTACCTTCCTTCCTTCCTTCCTTCTTTCCTTCCTTCCTTCCTTCCTTGCCTTTCTTTGTTTCTTTTTTTTATTTTTTTATTGATGCATTTTTATTTTGATGCATTTATATTTTTTATTGATGCATTTATATTTCTTTTTTGATGCGTCTCCCGGTCCTCCTCCACCTAACATCTTCTTGTTATATATATACTAGTAGTAATGCCAGGAGCTAATAGCAGCGTCCTTGCTACTAGTGGCGATGCTGTTTGTTCCTTTTCTCTTTGGACTTTTTCCCAAAGGCACGCGCGAAGAGTTTCCCGTAAAGAATCTCTGCAACCTCAACGGTCCAACCGTCAACTGTCCAACCATCATCATCGTCATCATCACCAAACCGTCATCACTACCACAACATCACATTATCATCACCATCATCAATCTCATCATCATACAGGCGCAGAGATGAAGATGATGCAGCTGTTCTTGCACACCTACATAGATACAGGTGTTTGGATACAGGTGTTGGGATGCAGGTGTAGAGATACAGTATAGTACAGGAGTTGAGATACAGGTCAGACACCGACTAAACTCACCTACATAATTTCAACGTCGACATCTTTATGCGGAGATTGCGCGTGTCGGAGGCGCGAAACTGTGGTAACACGCGAAAACCATCACAACTATATAATAACATCTACTTTATCTTGGCGTCAGAACCATCGTGATCATGATGATCATCATCATCACCACCAGCACCACCACCATCCTCATCCTCGTCGTCGTCGTAGGCAAACATGTACTTGCTTCTTATACTACCATCCTATATCCTTGCCATTCCTTACCTAGGCACCCAATCGGGTTGGACCGAGGCACTTTGGTACAGCCTCGATGCGCACACGACACGCCAATGAATACTCCTCTGAAGGTGGACCTTGGGGCCATCCTATTACACACCACACAACCACCGTCCAGACATGAGGGAATCAAATCAGTGTTGCCTGCATTGCGACCAACTGCTTGACCGCTTCCGATGACAAACTTGATGCACAGCAGCGATGCAACCGTGCTGTGTCAACCAGTCTGTGTTCCATAATCAAGCAATTACGACTGAAGAATTCAAACTTTCCATTTTTCGATCAACGGTCTAGATCCGATTAGGCCTGATTAGGCTTGAATCAGGTCCATCACTGTCATAGCCGAGCAAAGCACATAGAGGCTTGATAAAGAGATTAGCGCTGGAACCCTCACGTCTTTGATGGCTCGCTGCCACAACTCTGACTGGGAACCTGTGATACAGAAAGTCACTCGTTAAAGAATTGTATATGCAAATTCCACGTCCAATAGGAACCAAAACAAGGTTGCGAAAGCGCTGGTCCCATCTCACTTTTTACATATGAAAAACTGATATTGTGTGTGCGTATGCAGTATATGTTTTGTGTGTACTTTGTGGTTTATGTATTCTGGGCCCTCTGCCGCCTGCAAGATGCATTGCCTCATCAGATCGCGAGTCTGGCATATGCTAAACACGCTTCGAAACGAACCTCGCATGACATTGAAACTATTCCCTGCCAAGTTTTAAGAAATGCATATTGAACATCAATAAGTATATAACTTGGATGGTGAGTTCATTGGAAAGTCTTCCTGGGGGCTAGGCCTGAGGCACGAGGCTTGTGAATGCTTTTGACCTGTGTGTGTGTGCCCAGTTTGTGGGTCCCAGCTCCTGTCATTCCGCCAAGGTGCATGAAGGACCCATCACCCGAAACGGGGACAGGAGAAAATTCTGCCCAACCTCACGCGCTACATTGTGGTTCGAAAGCATGCTACATCTGCGCCGCTTAAACCCGGCAAACTGTGCTGGCACTGCGCCTCATTAAAATTTACCCTTCCGAAGAGAATGTTTTCCAGTTCGCTGCGCTAATGTCAAACCAAATAAGCCTCAATGCAACTAAGACTCAAGAGTAAGACTTCCTCGCTTCCCTAATGCAACTCCAAGGGGCCATCCGGCTCGTGTCCGAAGCTTGCTGCCAAGGGCTGCTTCTTGAGCATCTCGGATGCTTGTGTGACAGACACTCCGGCCGGCAACACGTGCTCTTGTAGCAGGATATATCAGGATATGCCTCATTGTCGGCCACATTGTTCGGCAATGTGGCAATGAGTTAATAGGTGGGCAAGTCTCCACAACCCTTGTTTCGTTGGGCCTTGTTGCCCCATGCATATGCGGCGGGGCTTCAGCTAAGCACAGCCAGCCAGTGCCCAACACGCAAAAACACACATCAACAGGGAATACAAAACTGAAGTTTGGTTTTGGCTACAAGCTCCTTGCGGCCAGAATTGCATGCAAGTTAGCTTGGGCGTTGCAAGGCCACTGGCCGAATTCAATCATTGTTTGCCTAAGCCGTGGCTTTAGGCAATCATTTGGTTTTCATGCGGGCCGATGGTCCAATATGATCCTCTAATCGCTAGTTGGCGTCATGGTGCGCATGCCCACCACGAAGCCACAAAGACCTCCCAACTTTGAGGGCCCGCACAGGCAGCAATGTGCTGTACAATAGCTTCGGGCCGTTCGACTCTGATGGCTGTATCTCGGCATCAGTTCAAGGCAAATCTGACCCAACCCAAAAATAAACACATCCCAGAATTCATTCACATGGGGGTTGTTCGCAGGACCTTCGCAAAGTGTTCGCAAGTTTTCGCGCGTGGGGTTTTCCCAGTCGGCGAAAATGGTTTGCTCATCCCTTCTCTTTATCTCTTTTCTCTTCTACCCTTGACCCGAGAAAAGGCAATTGGAACCCAGTGGCCCAAATTGTTTTTCCAAGGTCGGGCAACAGCAACCGGAAGACTGTGGCCAAATTGTTTTTCCAAGACTGCAAGAAAGCCAAAAGTGACCAGGACAAATGGGCTCTGCAATCTCAGGAGCTTCGGCCTAATGGCCTAATGGATAAGGCGTCAGGCTGATAAGCTGAAGGTCCTGCGTTCAAGTCTTGCTTGCCTTTGAAGTTTGTGAGCCAAATTGATTTTTTGGCCACCTTGCTTTTTCCAGGCTTGGGAAACAATCGGATCTCTGCGCCAAAGAGCTTTTATTGCTTTTCCCAGGTCCGGCGGGAAAAAGCAAAATTGGAATCCTGTGGCCAAATTGTTTTACAATAGGAAGTTGGTGGCCAAATTATTTGTTTCCAGGGCCGGGACAAAACAAATTGGAAGCCTGTTGCAAAATTGCTTTTCGGCCCGGGGCAAAGCAAATTGGAAATCTGTCCAAGCCTGGCAGAAAGCCAAGGAAAGTGCTTTGCCCTAATGGATGAGGCGCCAGGCCTGCAAGCCAAAGGTCTTGGGCTCAGGTCTCGAGTCTGTTGCCAAAATGCTTTTTCCCGATTCGGGAAAAAAACAAGTTGGAAGTCTGGCCAAGATGCTTTGTCTAGGCCCGGGAACAAGCAATTCAGCTGCAGGCTTCCGAATTTTTCCAGGCGCCTGGAAAACGCAATCGGAAGTAATTGCTTTTGGAGGGCGCCCCAGGTCACCAACTTGGCTTCCGCAGACCTTTCGCAGGACCTTCGCGAACCTTTCCCGACTGCAGTGGGAGCGCACTATAAAAATTCGTGAACTAAAAAGGTAGAGGTTAGTTTTCGAACGACACTCACACGACCACTGCGCAACCCGACACTCTGTCGCAACAAAGTGAAAAGGCCGACTCAAAAAAGAGGCTCAGACGCAAGCATGGCGAACCTGTTTTGGCGCTAACGCAAGAGGTCTTGGCTCGGGCTCTTTGCGCAACGGGCCCATGCGCAATCCTGGGCGAATGCGATACATGCACACGCTCACATGAACTTTGACGCTGCCATAGTTCTCCGTTGACCCTGAACCGCATGTTTGGTGGTAGTCGTTGGACAAGTTTCAAGTGGTCGTTGCGACGCCTGTCGCCAGTAGCGATTGAATCTGCTTGAAGACGCCGCTGGAGGGTGAACAAAGTTGCTCGAAGAGGATGAACTATAAAGAGCCCTGGCGTGCGCTAGGGCTAGGACTGTGTCTGCGGAGCCCGGCGGAAGCGACACCAAAGGCCACCCGTCGAATTCACAGCCACACGCGCGCGACGCGAAACCATTTGCGCCACGGCGTCACGCAGCATGGTTCAGTCCGGCGCTGCATTCGACACCATTCCATTGCTGTCCACGCGCTGCCAGTTTAGTTTCCAAAGCACGCCCCTCAGCCCACTCCTCTGGTCTGCCCTTCAAAGTTGCAATGATTCAAGAACAGTGGAAGCAGCCGAGCTATTGTTCGTCCATCGGAGCGCGTGCAAGCACACCGTGTCTTGAACCGCTACCAGCAAAGACTTCCAACATGTCGCTTCTTGATGTAGACCTTTGCATTGGAGAGGCTGCTGCCTGCTCATCATCCCAGTTCCACTCCTCCTTCAATTCGCTGCGCTCCGCTTCCAAGTAGATCGCCACCCGAGCTGCCTGCGCTGCAAATGCCCCGAGGCTTTTCGAAGGTGACGCGAGGTCGGTATTGGCAAAGCTGGAAACGGCAGACACTGCAACTGTTTCAGGTTGGAAACTTTTTTGGCTGCACGGTGGTCTCTTGAAGGGTTGAAGACCCGAGTCACCTGCAGCTTGACAATCGTTTTTGGCCATTGCTGTTTTGCTTCTGTTGCGCAAGGACCGCTGACATTTCACAAGTTCCACCACCTGTTCCTGTTCATCTCAACCCTGTTTGGCGAGCTTTGTCTGAGGAAGTTTTTGGACCGATTCTCCACTCACGATGCCCAAAGGAAGCATCCACAGACGTTGCACACAGCTCCATCTTCGCGCACGCAGGGATGGAGATACGGCTCAGACCTTGGACCAATGGACGCTTGAATTTGCGGCGCCAACGACTGTTCGCATGATTTGCATCATTTCAAGAACGTTCGCATCATGTCAAGCCGCTTATTGCGCTTGCACTTGCCTCAATCAACATCAAATGACTTCCCAACGCGACCAGCAAGTAATCTCGGCCCTTAGCCTGCATCCGCGCACTGCTACATGGCCTTGCACGAAGTTGACGCTGATGTGGCCACGCTTGGCCTGCTCGGCTACCCAATTCAAACCCGCACGCGTACGTGGACAGGCTGTGTCTACGACCATCTTCCCACTCAATGAAGCCACTGCAGCACAAACTTCATGAACCATCAACGCGACGAACGTGAAGAGGGGGAGGTTGTGGACGCGTTGGGTGGTGCAAACTCACCCACGCTTCTTTTGCGCCATGCCATGACTTGCCAACTTCTTCGGTTTGCCTTTGCACTCACCTGCCCAGCGCGCAAGGAGAGCAAGTTGAAGTCTTCATTCACTCATCTATGGGCTTGCAGCTGGTGAAATTCCTGCCAGACATCAACAACTTCCGTTTGCGAGTAGTGACTGTCAACGCTTCGCAACGGGTCACGAGTCTGTCTTCCCAAACAAGTCTTCCCGGCGTCTTCCCCTACCTGCAATAAAAGCATCGTCAACCTCTTGGTCACCTTCGAGCACATGGGCCTCGTCCTCCTTCTCCTCCTCCTCCTTCTCCTCCTCCATCGCCTCAACCTGGTCTTGTTCGACCTCTGTGACTCGGGCTTGTTTGGCATGGACCTCGCTTCTTGCCTTCGCCTTTACCCTTCGTGCCCCAACCAAAGCAAGTCTCTGGCTTTCTGGGCCAAGGTGGCTTCTCTCGAGGGCTCGGTTGCCGCGAGCTTCTTCACCATACATCCAACGACGGATGTCCACTGAAACAGACTGAAGCGTTTGTTCTGCTTGACGGCATCGATTGCGTAGGCCCCACCGATCCGATCCAGCAGGTTGTCGGACAATGCTCCAGCAATCGCTCATCAGCCCTAATTAGACAAGCCCGGCGGGCATATAGCAAGCCAATTCAATGTCGGCTCGACATGATCGCCCGAAGAAGCCAACTTTTCCGAATTACAATGCCCCATCCATCTCACCTCCGGCCTCTCCAGTGAGGCTTGAGCCTGAGTATATAAAAAACAAGGCTGCCTCTTCGTGGCTGGTGATCAGGCGCTCCCACACTTCAAGCTTCCTTCCGCTTTCCAAAATGGTGGCTGTCTGTGGTAGGTATCCTGAGCATTCCTGGGCGGTTCCTGGCTCCTTGCCCAGGCCACATTCAGAAATTTGAAGCAGCTCCACCACCAAATGCAAGCTGCAATGTTTTGACCAGCTGCGGCAACTGCTTGGTCAACTCTGCACTGCGCTGGTGTCGCGACTGCGACCTACCCAATGTACCCTGCAATGTGTCAATATTGTCACCACTGTCAGCCATGGAAAAGTTCTGTGCTTTTGCGCTGGGTCAACAGATGGAGGGGCAAAATGAAAGGAACGCTCAAACGCAAGCATGGCAAAGCCCTCTTGGTGATAATGCAGAAGGTCTTGGCTCGGGGCTCTTTGGGGAACATCCATAGACAATGACGGGTCACTGTGGCTGAGACTAATGTCAACCAACTGAGGGTGCGACAAGTTGTCTAAAAAGGAGATACCAAAACCTGGGCCAGCGCTTGGAGATGCAGAGCGCGTTCCCAAACATGGTTTGTATCTGTCAGATTTAGCAGATTTCTCGGGCTGTACAGTCTTGGGAATCGATTCGGAATCCTAGCCACCTCCTCAGGCCTCTCCCAAGGCATCGGTATGGTTTGTTTTGCTCGGTGATATCCATCATTGGGATCGTGACGTCTTCACACCTCTTCACTCCATCTAAAAGATCCATTCCATATTTCTTGCCTGCAGCTGTCCCTATCCTGACCCTCATCTTCCCAAAGCAAGAAAAGCTCAAAAGTTGAGAAGGCAGCATGCCACACGTCACGCGGCGGGATGGCACATCGCACAAAATCTGGCCACAGCAATCCACGGAGCAAGGAGGTTGTCAAGCCACAATTTGGATTCTGAAATTGAAGAAAAAAAGAAAGAGAGAGAGAGAGAGAGAGACAGGACAGAAAAGGATGTTACATAAGGTAGAAATACAAGCAAAGAATGCAAAAAGAGTTACCACAATTATCACAATTGCAATGTTTGTTTACAGAATGTGGTAGTCATAGTGCGATACTGTAACATTAGTTATATACAGTAATTCTTGTGGCGTGGGTTTTGATGCACACAAATGTTCACACCATGCCAGCATGGCTAGAGGGCACTGGCGCTCGGGCATTTCTGGTCGAGGCGCCTGCCACATCACAACTCTGACCCGGCGTCAAATCAAAATGAAAAAAGCTAACACGTCAACTCGAAGTTGCTCGAAGTTCAGCTACATGTCAACTACTTTGCCTCTCAAGCCCTCACGACGAATACATACGAATACCTTTGTAAGGTCAAGTCTGACCTTTATTTGACCACGCAACATACGAGAGCTCTCGGAGAATACGATTAAGCAGCCTTGCCACATGGTCGTACAGGGTGATACTGAAGTCCTTCACCAGCGTTCACCACGGCCACGGTGAAGTCCTCGTCTGTTAAGTGGCGCACCTTACTGTGTCCAGGAATCCAGTGTCCTGCCGCTCCCCGAGGTCTCCAAGGTCAAGTAGCAGAATTCTTCCCATCTTGTCACCAGTGACAAGCTGCTACTTACAGAAAATGATTCTCGAGTTCTTATACACGCAGAATCTCAGGAGAGACAGGAGAGAAGATTTTAGGCGAGCACCAAAACGATCATGAGAACGTGGCCGCCGTCTTCACCTTCGACCTGAAATGCACAGAAGACCAGAAGGCAGCAGGCATTCTCTCTCTTGACTGCCCAACCTTGTCAGGTCCGAGGCGGCGAAGCCAGCCAACTGGCCTGAGAGCCAAAGGAAAGTGTTTTGTTCACTTCTATTCTTTCTGCTTGAAACACGGAATCATTTTATGGGCTTTGGCCAGTGTCATCTATCCGACTGAGGATCCTCACACCCAAGCGATTCCGCCGGAAGGTAGTGCCTCGAGATTCTTCGCCAGGCTCAAGCGTCTCTCATTCGACTGGTCCGCAAATAAACACATACATACTGTATATATATATATATACAGTGAATTGTATAATATATATATATATATATCGTACTATCATATATATATATGTATAAGATCGTATAAGTAATGTCACACAATCATATATATATATATATACATAATCAAACACAACCCATCACCGCGCTCACTCTGGACCCCACAATCAATGGAACAAAAACAACAAAGTGCTGCAAAAGTGACGATGTATGCTGTGGCCTTCAATCGCAAATATGCGTATTGATTGAATGGAAAGTCGCTCGCCTGCAGTCGCCCAACAAGAGCTTCCAACAAATGCAGGAGCCTTGGTCGAAAAATTGGCCTACAGTATTGCGCCCTTGAAATACAGGACCAGAGAGAAACGAACCGAGACACTGAATATCTTTGCCTCTTTTTGGTGCAGTGTTTTCCTCTGCTGGCCCCGTCACGCAAGAATGCCGTCAAAGCAAAACTCGGACACCTGTGCCTGAACACCCACATGCTGGAACCTGTTGCGCAAAGGCAAAGGACACAGCGACGCAAAGGCCGTTGTGTTGCTTTAGATTCTTACGATTGATTGGCCGGAACAAGGCCCAGACAAGCTAATAAGTGTTTTGAAAGAAGGTATGATTAATTAATTAGGCATCCCGATACTTATATGCTTGAGAAACTTGGGCCACATGTTTCTCAAAGAAAACTCCATGTTCGCAGGCTCAACTAGCTCCTTGGCCACAATTTTCAGTCACAAAGGATTGACACTGTGGTGTCTTAGAATCCGTCAAGATGGACGAAGGATCCGTCAAAACGGATAAAGAGACCCAGCCATAGATACTGGCAAGTAAGAAACTCCCAACAGCGCGAGGATCACCGGGACTGACTCTTGCTGCGACAGTGGGTGTAGAATGGCCAGGCACTTACATTAGGTTATATTGAATATATATATATATATATAAAGCGGGGTGTTGCAAAACTTCGGAAGTCCGGTATGTTGATCCCGCGTATGGAATCCTGGCAGGGTACACCACAAACTGCATCCTATCAATGTTCAATTTTTGCATCTTGCTTTTGACAATTGCATTTCTTCTATATAGGGGTCAGAAAGGCTGATTAAGACAGGTTGCAAATGCAGCTCAGTTAGCATGTGCAACTGACAGTAAGTTGAGAAATTCAACCCATCATCACATCTCCTATGCCACATATGCCCAAGCATTTAGCATGAAACATGCTGCTTACTGCTTTCTGAAGCAATACAGTACTGTATTCAAAAGGTGTGACAAACTCCACGACTTTCTGCCAGACAAAGCGCCCGTTCCAAATGTGTCGCAAGTTTCGAACGATGGACAATCAGTGGCTACATGTTTATTCTTGACGGCACTGTCCGAGGTGCTTTTGCTGCATCGCTTGCAACTCCTGGGCCAAGAAACTGGGTCAAACCATGTCAAACCATGGAAGGGTAGTGATGGACAAAACTGTGTTGGAACCATTGTTGGACAGAATGCAAGTGGTTTCTTAACAACGGCAATTGCTTGGAATGCCTTCTCTTTTCTGGGTCGTGTGACTATGGGACTGCGGGTTTGTATAGAGTGTATGCAAACTCGAGGTGCCTTTTGCGACCGCGGTTTGCCTAACATGCAATGCACAAAGGATCACCTCTGGACCTCTTTCGTGCTTTTTGGACGACATTCTTCTCCCACTCAGGCTGTCTTTTGGGGCACCTTGACCTAAACAAACAAAATCGCGGGATGGCGAACTATTGCATGCAAAAACTACTGAGCAAACCGTGCAAACCCAAATCATTGTATCACGATACATGACGCGCAGGGATCTGGTCTTGCTTCAGCACAATTTGGACTGGATTACTGCCTTTTGGAACGCAACTAGAAAATCGAAATATGTGTGGCAAGGCCTTCACACGATTACGCCTCCACCAACATCCGAAAAGCTTAGCAGCGATCCTCAGCATGCAGCAAATCACCCAACTTCACCAATTCCAAGAAGACATTGTCATGGCATGCCCAGAAAGCTTGGACCAACAATACGGAAGGAAGAACAACAAATCAACGACAACAGTTACCAGTCTCTGCCCCTTGTGTATCCCAATGTTTTTCTTTTGTTTGGTCTTTCCTCTCTCCTCTCATATTTGCCCGTCTGTCTGCCAAACGCATGTTGATACCAAGACGCACAAGGACCAGCAGCAAAGCGAAAACGAGCAGAGGCCTTGGCTTCTGCTTGTCACATCCGCTGCCACCGCGGCCAAATAAAATACACAAACACACACACACACATGGAAATGCGTACGGCTTGATTGCGGTTGCCACACGCCAGCCTGAGTGAAAAACCTAAGAGTTCAGGTACATTAAAGTCAGGAAAGTATTCAACCTCTCAAGGCCTCCAAAAGTCCCCAAATCCCGAGAACTCAAATTTGCAAATCACGAAAGCCGAAAGGCGGCGACAGGATGACGGCGATCGAGAGCAGAACCGGTGCAAGGGTTGGCCATCTTGCTCTAGTAAAAGCAGGGACCAACAGCGTGAGACCCACCCAGGTGCGGTCAACAGCAAGCACGTTTGCACGTCCAATCTTTCACGGTCTTCGTTGGCCCTGGCGTGAAAGCCAGCCCAAAGCCCCCAGCTTAAAAACTAAAACACAAATCCGAGGGTTACACACACACAGACACACACACACACACACACACGCCTCCCACAAGGGGAGGCGAAGAAAGCTAAGGCCAGGACTAATGTGCATGTGCGCGCGCAGCAAGGACAAAAAAATGAAGACATGAAAAGGAAACAAGACTGGACAAAAATGTACGTGGTTGCAATGAAGAGGAACCCACCTCATTGTCAAACCTGGGCGACCTGAAACCTGGGCTTGAAGTAGATGTGAATGTGCACGTGCAAACTAAGGAAGCCGGGATTGTGCCTGGTGTGGCAGCCCGGTCCCACGCGGCCCACAAGGACACGGTGAACCCTTCTTGACTGACGTTTCAAAGGGTGCCATCACCATTGCCCGTGATCGAGATTCAGAATCAGGAGGTTGTTGAGTACGTGGCGGTGACATGGTAACTCCCACATGGGGAAGAGTGGGAGTATCCCAAAAGGAGATCCAGGCGCACCTACATGGTCTGCTGTGGCTGTGAGAGCTCCTGGATATGGTGTGATCGAGTGTCAGCCACCAAATGGAAGTGTGACAAATGTGGCACACCTTGGCCACAGAAAGCATGGGGTACTCAGTTGCACAAGTATCCCAAAAAGAGGAACAGGCCGCACAAGGACAAAACGGTGATCTTGGACAAGCCATCAGGTCTGACGTCGAGGCCACAAGGCTCAATGGTTGAGGCGGCTTTGAAGAAAGGGTGGGGAAATTTGAGCAAGGATGTTCAAGCAGCTTTGAAGGAGGTGGGCATTGACTATACTCCTGAGCCAGAGCTGCAGCCGCTGGAAGAAATCCTGAAGGCACACCTTGAAGCCCTGCCGAAGGAAGTCAAAGAAGCAGTTGAGGGCCTGCTCAAGCCGTCGCAGAGTGCACCAGTTGATGACACTGGACAGCTCAAAGCTACGGTTGGGGAACTCAGGCAGCTATCTCACAAGAAGCAGTCACTGCAAAAGAAAGTGGACACTGCCAAGGAGCACTACAAGACCCTTTTGGATGAATTGAAGACAGTTCAAGAGGCCATAGATCGAGAGCACAAGCAGCTTGGCGACCAATCAGAAGCATATGCCAAGCGATTGAAGGAAGAAGCACTGCCAGGGTCTCCGGCCCCTGAACATGTCCTGGACCCAGACATGGCCAAGCTGGTATCATTGTCACCACGGACCAGCAGAAAGAGCTGGAACGCAACCTTGCTGAAACTTTGGCAAAGCGCCGAAAGACGGCGGGAGAGGCCACGTTGAGTGGGTAACACTCACAGAGCACCAATGGATGAAGAGAAAAAGGGGAGCAGTCTTTTACTTGAGAGGAGGAAGACACGAAAGGTAGGATGGCAAGAACAAAAATGCAATGTTCGACATGGTGATTTATCCCCTCGGAGGCGACCTTTCGTAAATATATGTTCATATGGTCCGCAGCGCACCTTGACCGGCCACTCTGGCCATTCCACGTTTGTGCTACGTGGAATCATTGCTCATCAACGAGAGGAGCTGGTGTCGGGACACAATGTGACAATGGTAGAAGGCGATGCAATATGGGTGGTTGATGATGGAGAATGCACACAAATTCAAAAAGAAGTACCGGATCACATACAGGGAGGAGTGGTCATAGTGTGGGCATCACGTGCTGAACCTTCATCTTTCTGGTCCAGAGCCATTGGAAGTTTTGATCCGCCCACCAAAAGGACACGAATTTCAGGTGGATAAATCGAGTTGTTCTATGGCAACATCACACAAGGAATGGCTCCTTCAACAAGATATCCTAATTGCCATGCTGGCTGAGACTCATTTACGAGGACTCAAAATGGAAGGAGTCATGACTGAACTGAGCAGGAGTCGATGGCAACCAGTCTTCCTGCCAGCCTTTGAGACAGGCAGAGGAGGGACGAGTGGCGGTCAGTTATTCTGCTGTCGAGAAGGCCAATCTGCTTACAGGATTCATCAGTTTGACCTGGATGGCAATGGTTTCTTGGCGAAAGTCCTTCAGAGGCAACAATGGGAAATAGTGCTGGTTTCGCTGTACCTCAAATGCAGGGAGGACCTCAACTCCCATGCTAATGCCACCATTCTGGGCGCGCTGGCAGCCTTCCTGCAGGAGCTTGCGATAGCGTGGCTTGTTGTTGGAGATTTCCAAGTGCCACCGGCCCAATGGGAAGGCCCAACCTGCTGAGTGTCTTGAAAGCAGAAATGGTGTGCAGGGGGCCGCCAACGATGGTGAGTGGAGCAGAACTTGACTATTTGCTGGCGAGTCGTTCGATTGCTCCGTTCGTAGACATCAAGGCCAATTGGGACGTTCCTTGGAAACCTCACGCTGGCCTGGTGGTAACCATTGACAAAGCTGCACCGAGGTTGGACCGAAGGAGATCCAATATGCGGAGTGGTGTCACAACACCTGCACGAGCCAAAACAAGGACGTGGATGGTACCTTGCATTGGAGGTCAAGCCTTTGCCTGTAACCCATGACACCCTGGCGAAAAGGTGATCCGGCATATTGGGGGCAGTCCTGCTCACTCCTCCAACACATTGCGGGTAGGCGCCACATTGGGACATTGGGACTGGAACCATGGATCACTTGAGGGCCAAAACGGCTGATCTGACAATGAGATGGCAGGACATCCAGGGCTTGGAGGCCTTCCAACAGGGCCTAGAGGCTTTGCTAGCAGGAGATCCTATGCCGTTGACTCTTCTGATCAAAGGAGCAGAATGCGATGCAGCCAAGAAGCTGGCATTGGAGCAACAGGCGGTGGAGTATCAGAACTGGCTGTCTCAGGCCACGCTGAAAGGACAGAGTGGCATATACCGTAGCCTAAAGGCCCCAAACACAGTGCATGTGAGACCTTTCAGGAACGTGCCTGCGCAGGAGCGTCAAACCCTTCGTGAGCAGCAATGCCATGGGAGATGGCAAATCTTGGACAAGCCCAAGGAGAGTGGGGAGAGAGAGCGCCTGAGATGAGAAGGCCTTGTACAAGCACGCAATTGGGAAGACCTTGACCCACATGAAGTCATGAGGAAGCTCCGCAAACTACCTCAGAAGGCCTGTGGCCCAAATGGCATCAGTTATGCCATGCTCAAGAATCTGCCCATCGAAGGTGTCACAGATCTCTGCAGAATGATGAGAAGGTGGGAACTTGCTGGGCGCCTACCTGACCAAGTGTGCACCACTTTGGTGGTACTACTTCCCAAGAAGGACATTGAGCGTCCGATTTCGCTGACCAGTGTGATGTACCGCACGTGGTGTCGTTTGAGATGGGACAAACTCAAACACTGGCAGTGCAGCATTGGCCAAAGGCTGCCTTGGGAGCGCAGCGTACCTGGCACACAGGTCCTTCAAGTTGCACTGATACAAGTAACAAGTGCCACGCTAGTAGTAACAGGTGCCTTACTAGTAGTAACAATGTTTGCTATTAGAATTAGAATAAAATAAATAGCTTCTTGTTACTACTACTAGTAAGGCACTTGTTACTAGTAGCGATGCACTTGTTACTAGTAGCAAAGGAATCTACTTGAGGTTGGTCGTGCCGTCGGCCGCCATGTCTTTTCCTTGGTGGATTTGCAGTGCTTCTATGACAGAAGAAGAATTGGAACAGCTGTTAGTACTTTGGGAACCGCTTGATTTCCCACCAGCTTTCATGAACTTCATCTATGAGGTCTACACTGGACCGAGGTTGCTGCAGGCCGAACAGGTCACATCTCATGCAGTTCACTGTGGCCGAGGAATGTTGGCAGGGTGCCCGGCAGCTCCCCTAGTTGCCAAGCACCGGTCTTGGGACCATTTGCGGCACGGCATCCCAAAGCTTCTATAGATGTGTGGGTTGATGACAATTCTGTTGACTTTGTGGGCGCAGATGCAAGTGCAGTCAGCAGAGAAGCTTTGGATGGGTACGAGATGCTCAAGCAAGGCCTGGAAGATGCAGGATTGAAGCTCTCTGTGGGCAAGACTGGGTTCCTTGCTTCGTCGGTGGAATCCAAAAAGGCACTGAGTCTCTTTCGAAAAGATGACCAGCCCAGAGTTCACGACCTCCTAAAGGATCTTGGCCTGGATTCGAGTGGAGGAAGGAGAAGAAGGATTGGCACTCAGCAAAACGCCTCTTGAAAGGAAGTGGGAGGCAGTCAAAGCTCCTGCATCTACGACTTCGTTCCAGACCGGTGCATTCTGCTGCATGCTATGGTGTGGAAGCCCAAGGTCTGGCGCCGCAGCGGATGCGAACTTTGAGGCATCAACCGGCCCGCCAGGGGGACTACAGAAGAAAGGGAGTGTAGACATTGTGTTTGACTGTTTGACCAACATGTCCATCTTCAAGACCGCCAGGACACAGCAGTTGAGCGCCAGCTCAAGGCGATGCATCAATTGGCGGATCTCCTGGAAGAGATTGCAGGCGGCTGCATTTCCTTGGATGGTAGTGGCAGGACCTATGGCGGCACTGCAGGTATACCTCATGGAGATGGGCTGGGATGCTGCAGCACTGGATGATTGGGTCAGAGCCCCGACTTGCATTTTGCCAGCAAATCAACTCAACTTAGAGTTTCCGTGGCCATATCTGCAGAGGCAGCTCCACCTCGAATTGCAACACCAGAGGGCCCGACGCATTCAGGAACTGGAACATTGCTTTCCATTGATGAGGAAGCTTGACTGGACCATTTACCACAAGGTGATGAAGAAGCTCAAAGGGCGCACCCATGGAAGTGGAGACCGAGTGATTTGCCCTTTGTGCCACGTGCCTGTCAGCATGAAGCACCTGATCTGGGAGTGCCACTACCATGAGCAAGAACTGCCTGCTGAGTGGAAAAGGAGTTTTTTGGCCAATGAGAATGCCATGCTGTGGGCGAGGGGGCTTGTTGACAGTCCGTCCTACATGCCGTTTGTGGCCCGGACTCGTGTGAAGTCACTGGCATCTTTGCAAAAGGATGGCCTGTCAGACCCAGTCCTAGTCATCGCCTGGCCATTGGTGTTCATGCAACATGCCAAGATGGGCGCATCGAGAAGTATGTGGTGGAAGGCACTGCAGGGCAATGGCAGGAAGGGTCGTGGCAGATCATCGGCACCTGTTCAGCCCTTGCTCCTGGACAGGCCACGGAGTCCAGAGGGTGGTTCTATGGATGTTAGATGGTGCTTCAGGCTGTCCTTGGGAAACACCAACTCAACATTCCTCACAGAGCGGGATGGGCTGCCATTCAAAAAGGTGGCAAGGGCACCACGGCGCCTGACCTGTGGCACAGTCTTCCTGAAGATGAGTGGCAACGCCTGACTCTGCTCAATGTTCCCGAGAAGCGTTTGAAGGAGCATGGAGGGGACAACAAGGCTTGGCGGCAGTTCTTGGAGGCCAAACTATGTGCCAAGGCTAGAGCAGCCCGAGAGGCACCAACAGACCTAGAAGCTGAACTCAGGGCGGAAGACAACCTGCACCAGGCCATCTATGAGACCGCAGCTCGGAGAATCAGTGCCATGCTTGGCGACCAGGACCATTACATGAATGAGAAATGTGAGAAAGTTGAGACCACCTACAAGGTCAAGCCTGACAAACCCAAAGGCCGCCTTGAGGTTTTTCGGCAGCTAGTGCAGCGGGTGCCAGGGCCAGGTCAGCGTGAGTGGCAACTACACCGGCAGGGTGTAAGATGCTGTCTCGGTGGCAAACGCATCAAGAGCTGTTCAACCCATGCTGACGTTAGCAGCAAGCAGGATGCCTTGTGCCCAGGCAGAGCCACCAAGACTCTTGAGCAGTTGATGAATGAGTTGATGGTCGAGTACAGAGTTGGCTTGGAGGCCCTTGCAAGCTGGTAAAGGGCCAGCAGCAGCTCAGGTTTGCGCCCTCCAGCTCAAACAGTTGAGTTGGAGGAGTCAGTACAAGGCGAACGATCCTTGCTGATGGCTAGGATGCCACTTTTGGGCTGAAGCATGTGGCTCGTGGAAGCGAGAGCAAAAGCACCGAGAAAAAAAAAAGATCAAATGATGTGCACGTACAACAGCTACAGTCAAACCAAATTACAGTATGTTGGTTCGCAGTGCTTTGAGACTGGTTGGTTGCAAAAACTAGCGCTCCGGTCCTGGCAGAAAGAGAATGATGAGAGCATATGCCACGCATATAACTTTGGTGTTTGTGCTCAATGAGAAATTGTGCTTTCCCATGATGAAACCATCGAAACATGGTTGGCCTTTGAACACGCGAAAGATTGAAATGAAGTCACCCTTGCTGCTTGTCGGGAATTTGCAGAGGAGCTTAGGCGAGCTTAGGGGCTCCTGAGCTCTACAGAAAGCCTATGGCAGGGCCTATGGTTTCTGCCCGCAATAGCCTAAGCTCCACATGTTTAAACATGTTCCATTTTGTACATGGTTACTTTGGAGGGAACTTTGGTCTCTGATAGCGGCTGCATAAAGAGACACAGCCCTTTGAGAGTCCGATCACTTTGAACGAGGGTTGAATAGGTCAGCTCCTGTAGTCTGGTCACACCATACACCTGAAGTTTGCCTAAAGAATCATGAAATGTTTAGATAACTGTGCAAAGGTTCGTTGAGGGTTGCTCACATACAATCATGCATGCATGCATGTTCTTCTTTACTTTACCGCTCCATCTGTCTGCCAAGGTGCGCCAGCATGTAACGCGCGTTGGTCTGCAGTGGATGCAGGGGATGCTCCGCCGTTATATTCAGGCGTTTGGCGGCCTTTTTAATACCTCGGCATCTTGGCATCGATCCAATACTTGGTTTGCATGATGGTGACAATAGCTTTTCTGAGTTACATTTCAGCTCACTTCTCAGCCAGGGTGCCCAACCTGTAAAGGCCTCGGTTGGGCGGCGCAGCATTTTTTTTCGCTAACGTACTTGCAAGCAATATGACTGTCAAGGCCAATCTTGAAGACCTTGACTGTTGGGCGAAAAAGGGGCCTCGAGAAAACTCCCAAGTCGCTGATGTCAATCTAACCCATCATACGGGTTTATTGCCCATGTGGGTCTTCAAAACCTGATTTCTCGACCTGGTTGACCATTGAAAAATATTGTGATCACAATGATCACACGGTCTGGTAGAGTTCCCGCCCCATGGCCACCATTATACCAACAACTCAACAGGAAACTTCATGCTGGACGTGCCAGTTCAGTTCTTGAAGATCTATTCGTGCCCAGCTGAGTTCATCACTTCGAAGCCAAATGTAGTTTCGGAATGCGAAGCCCACCTGGCAGAGGTGTTTCTTGAAGCGGAATTTGCAAACATCAAAGATATGGAAAACATTTTACATGTATACTGTATAGTATAGTCTTCCCTGCATGCGACTTACACTTCTAATCCCCGCGGAGAATCTTGGACTCATCCGGAGTCATTCTATATGAGTCACGGTCAAAATGTCGTTGCTGAATCAAACATGGGGCATCAGGATGTGGTGAGTGCGTTGTCGTTCTTGCGGTTTGTTTGCTCTCGTTGTTTAGTGTGTCTGACCGCTGAGCAGTCAGAATTCAACGATTAGTTATATAGTTCTATATAAACGGATCAGAGTCCGCAAGCCCAGCAGCGAAATTTGTTGTCGTCGTCTCGTCTGTGGAAATGACCAAACAGTTGCTGACCCCATTTGCCAGCACACCTCCCCTTGTCACTTAGAAGCTGTTGTTGACTTTGGTTGTTTCCTTGATTGCAAAAATACCACAGGTTATATTTCAACTGCCTTCCTGCGCGCACAAATCACAGGCGAAGGGATTTGTGTAATCCCTCCCGCTAAGTATTGCCCAGAAGGAAACATAGTTTGGAAGCTTAAGAGCGCTGTATGACCTAAAGAATTCACCCGGGTTTGGCAAAACCCCTTGGCATCAGCGATGGGAAACATAGAATTTGTTGTGAAGCCTGATCCAAATATGCACGTCCACCAGCGCAAACCATCATTTGTTTACGACTTGATAATTTTCAGTGGGTGCAAACATTGATGCTTTGGTTTATGGCATGAACCCTGATCGACTCCGGAAAGGCATAAGACACTTAGATGGAGGCCCTGAGGTTTCTTCTCTTGGCAGGCAAATTCGCAGAACGTTAGAAGCAGTTGAGCCCTCTAGGAGTTCTAAATACAGCACATCCTTGAGACCATGAAAACATTAGGCCTGAACATTTGCAAACCTGTGGGAAGCCCATGTGGACACTTTGAAAATGATTATCAAAGGAAGTTTAGTGTACGAAACTTCCGTGTTACGGACATTCAAGAACTGTTCATACACCACTCATCAATACACTACGCATCAATACACCACTCATCATACACCACTCATCATACACCACTCATCA
>CAXAMN010028639.1:361198-372598 GCA_963970005.1 Durusdinium trenchii
CCGACCAGGAACAGCGTGGATCATTGGAAGACGCAAAGCAACCATAAGCAAAAGGCGAGCTACAGAAGAAGGCCCTTGTTCTGCTCGCGGCCTACTTCAACAAAGGCCGCAAGAACGCTGGATGAGTGCACCTTGACCGAAAAAAAAACTGCCATTGGCCAGTAACGGCCAGCACAAATAATGGTATTATGCTTCATGATGAACGAACATCTTGGTCGAGGCATGGCTCTGTCCCAGTGTCCTTGACTTCGCTCGGCAGCGACCGGCTTGCACTATGGACGCATGAGTTTGACGAGGCTGCACCCCTGATACAATCGTTGGCCAAACGGCCAGTGGACCCTTCTTCCTGCTTCTTTCCTTCTTTTTCGCGCTTTTCCCCTTCTTCCTGTCTCTTGGTTCTTCTTGCCTATTCCTGCTTCCTCCTCTAAAGCTAAATGTAAAGAAAAGATACGAATAAGCAGCAACACTCACAACGTGTCAATTCCAGTGCCGAACTTTCCTGCATCTTGCATGACCCTTCTTCTACCTTCTTTCCCTCTTCATCGTTCTTTTGCCGTTCTTCTTCTTCTTCTTCTTGCTTGTTCTTTCCTTATCTTTCCTTCTTCTTCACCCATGCGATTGCACCCTTTACATCATGACAGCCCTTCTTCACCCATGCCATTGCACCCTTTACATCACGACAGCAAAACTTACCATTTTCCTCAATTTTTGTCCACCCACTTTTGGCCGGTTTTCCCAAATAGATTTTTATTTTTGACCTTCCAAAACTACCCATTTTGCAACGCCCCTCCCCCCAGACCCCCAAATATTCACTTCGCTATTCGGATCTTCAGCCTAGCCTACAGCTGGCTTTCGTAATTTTAAGTGACGTCGGGCGACGTCGCTATAATTCAGGCAGACTTATAGAAACTGCTTACTCCCAGCTGGGCATCAGAGTCATGCCAATCCCCTTGGATAGACTTCACGCAGGTGTAGTGACGGATGCAGCTTGGGGGAACGCCCGAGAGTTTGGACAATACTTGGAAGACTCCAAGATCGACTGGTGGGAAGAGCACAACCAGATCAATGGATACGCCACCATCGAGTACTAAGGATCACTAGCTTTCATCCTGCTGCTGCTCCTGAAGGACCAGCTCTTCATGATCTACTCTACTACCTGATCGCTGGACCGAGATCCAGATCAATGAGACCAAGAACTTCCTCCAGGATGATGGGACATCATCATCCAGTATAATATAACCTCGTTGACACCATCACCTTGGACTGGCAAGACGATCTTCAAGAAGCAACCACCGGGCAATGTCTAGAAGCAAAGCTGATCCATGGGGGCTATGAGCAACTCCCGAAGTTGTACAGCCAAGGGGGTGATTACCTTCTTCTACGACAAGGAATTGCCGGAGTCACAGTGCTTGCAAAATGTCACCGTGGCAGCATGGAAGAGCTACCGCCTGAAAAGGCGAACTGTCAACACCCTCAGCTCCGAAACGCAGGCGTTGGTTCGTGGCCTGGGACCAGTTCACTGGTACCAAGTCCTCATCCTTGAGGCCAAGGGACTCGCCCTGTCTGCCCGACAATGGCAGACCGAAGTAGCGCGACTTCCCTTCATCTGTGTGACCGACTCCAAGTCCCTCTTTGACACCACCAACAAGGACACCAATCCGGCTTCACAGTGCCAGGACAAGCGCACATCCATCGACATCTCTCTCATCAAACAAGAGGTTCACGAGATGAACGGTCGAGTTCAATGGGTAGACGGGCGAACTATGCTCGCTGATTCCCTCACGAAGGACACAAAGGGGGAGTTCCTTCGAGAGGTGATGGCCTCTGGAAAGTGGAGCGTTTTAGAGGAAGGAGCAGCACTTCAAAGGAAACTCGCAGAGCGAGGCGGAGGAGGACACGAGATCTTCCTGGTCAGTGGCACCTTTTGACCAACAGAACTTGTGGTCGGTGCATTGTTAAGGAACCCTCTTGGCCAAAAGGGCCGGCCATTCATTTCGCTCAAGCTGAAACACGCAATGGTCAAAAAGGACCACGAAGCCCGCAGCTTCATGCTACCACTGCGTTTGCAATATCAAATGCTGCATCATTGTTGAAGTCATAGGACAACATCGCTCGCAAACCCCGTGCCCTCCTGTTGTCCTCTCAGGGGCGCGGCAATAGACTGGGGGGCCAGAATTCATTTTCCTGAGAGAGAACCCCAGCAGCAATTAGACAAGAGGACAAGGTCTGGAGACCAGCTTGCAGCCACGGCTAAGAAGTCAAGAGGAGGACAACGGGGCGAAAAAAGAAAGGGCCACAGAAGGACAAGGTCTGGAGGCCTCGCTGGCAGCCGCGGCCAAGCTTCACAGAAGAAGGACAAGAAGAGGACAACAGGAGGACGGCGCACGGACACAGCATTCACCGGCGTACAAGATGTTTCAAAAAAGCGTGCAAAATTACATGCACTAGGCACCATGAAGAGACGAACACTGGATCTCACACGCTGCTTTTTGCCGAAGAACTGCAACACTGCAAAAATAGCACAAGTGCGTGTGAGATCCAGTGTTCGTCTCTTCATGGTGCCTGGAGTAATCTTCAGTAAATTTCATATAATACCATACACTCAAAGGCTGGATGTACTGGCTTCATTGCATGACGAATCCCGTCGTGTCTGCATCCGGGGCACAGGTTGACTCATGGTGTCGAAGGAGTGGGCAAAATCAAAGACGTCATCATATTCCCAGGCCCAGTGACGATACATAGGTCTCCCGTTGACAAAGAGCCAAACCGCAGGTATCTTAGCCGTGAGGTGCATGACAAGTGATGTTACAAATCACGGGAACATGGCGATGCCAAACATGATGTCCTCACTCTCCTCCGTGCAATAAATCGAATTTGCGAGCTTTTCGCTTGGTCGCTTCTGATCCGATGGCAAGACACCAGTGAGATGTTGAAGCGCTTCTTCAGGGCTAGATCCCTTGGGTAGCGGCAGTGGTGATTCACAGTAGAACCACCAAAACAAACTAGACAAAGAGTGAAGTGGCCTCGGCAGTTACCCGTCAGATGTCGTAGCTGAGGTGCTGACTGCGTCTGCGCCAGCACCACCTTGCTGTCCAACTCTTGTAGTTTAAGCTCCGCTTTTTCCAACTCTGGCAAAAGCCTTTTGCCTCGGCTCAGGGGGGATCAGAGTAGAGTTGCTGACGTACTGCATTTCTGCCCACACGGCTTTGACATTGCTTGAGTTGTGCGCAGATCAGACAAACTTCGTCCCGTCACTCCGGGAATGTTGTCGCCCAAGCTACACCAACCACAGAAATCAGCATAGAAAGTCAGAATCACCACCTGATGTCACGCAATTGAAACTCTGGGCTCATCTCACGTCGGACATGCGGGGCATACCGTATACATCCTGATGGTGTGCTAAGCAGAAAAGTCTGAAACAATATCTATTCAGGCTTCTAGCTGCGCGTGAACACAATTTAACACATGAACTGCATCACTCGTTCAATCACATGCTATCTCCTGGTCTTGGGTGGCTCCGAGGAAACTCACTGCTGTTCTCAAGAAAGCCTGTAAGGTCCTCTAGGCAACATTATAGGCTGATTTGTGGGATAGAAACTGTCCAACAGCCAGAGCTCCAAACACCTCTAAAGTTCCCGTCTCCTAGCCACACCACCAGTCTTGATCGATTAAAGTCACGTCACGTATGTCACACACGTGATTCGCCTCGTTGTTGGCCACAAGATCATCCAAATTGGTCAACGTGGTCGACACCTCTAGTACTGCCCCATCAGCCTACGCAGCACTGGGAATCAAGGTGCTGTCCGACGTCTTGTTTCGTGGATTGATGTCTCCTAAGAAATGAACGGATGGACGGACAGGCGGACAGACGTGGACAGTCAAAGCATGTCAAAGCTCTCTGATGCGCTATGCTTTCAGCTAGCCCTACGGTACTTACTGGTTCAGGCCCAACATTTAGCACCCTTTGCCACACCTGAAGGACAGCAGCCACAATGAAAACACCCAGCAGTCGCACAACTCCACTCATCGTGCTCAAGATTGAGAACGTTCTTTCTTTTGTGTGGGGCTGTCCCCTTCCAAATTTGAGCAGCGCAATCCGATGTCAAAATGGACAAGGTCTAGGTCTAGTCTTTCTGTCTCTCTTTGTCCTTCCCTATCACCCCTCTTGGAGCTGAACACGCTGCACAAAACAACTTGCCTTGAACAAATTCAAACATGCTTCTCCTATCATGCAAGCACTCTCCTTTTCGCATGCACGGCGGCTTTGAGTAACCTCTAATTGTGCAAGTGGAAAATGCAAAGTGCATCGAATTCCCTGAATGCTGCAGCGATTCAATTCGTTTGAACAGGGCTGGGGGAAGGACGGAAAAGTATTTATATAGTCCATATACACGAAACAAACACCTATATAACTCGAAACTAAAAATAAACCATTTTGTAAGCAGCATGCACGCCCTCGCTGGCGCTGGAGATTCACGAAGCACTTCTGCAAAAATCCCTGAAACTTGTGATTGTGATTTTGCCAACCCTGAAGATCTCAGGCAGCCTTCTTGAGCTCCATAAACTTGGAGGTTGAAGGTAACAAAATGCATCAGAAAAAAAAAAACGCTGTCCCGTTGCTGCCAATTGAGGGAATTGACGCACAACCGGCGAGACTGCACTGGCTACCCGCGCTGCACCCGTAGACATTTCTAGGGCTCCGACACGACGGCGAGCCCTGCAGATTTGGATAATCTGCACGTATATCCTTAGTAAAGCACGTGAGTTGTACCTTGTAAATGAGCTCGGCTACCCTTCGGTACCCCTTGCAATATGTTTCTTGAAGCAGCTTGAAGAAGCATGCTTTAGGCCAACAATCTCTGCAACTGTCAAAATGCCTATCACCATGCCCTGCCCTGCCTGCCTGGCCTGCCCAGCGCTTCCAGGCCCGTGAATTTCAGTCCAGGGTTCAAGACGACCGACACGAGCAACATGATCAAGAGAAACAGCAACATGGGCCTCAAGTTGGCTGAGCATTGTGTTCCTCACTTCTCTCAATGCATTAACCTGATGGGGCTTATAATGGGGCTCAGGCCATTTTGGCCTTTTGGTGTTTATTTCCCGCACGGAATTTAAAAACTATATACTTCAGTTCGTGTACAAAATGCCAAGCACTGCCAGAGCGCAGCAGCATGTAGGGAGCGTAAACTTGGACTGGATGGTCTGCCTCCATCTTTAAAGACTTGAAGACGGCTTTGATGCCTTGGAAGCACGCGTCTGATTTACAGTACATGCAACATATCTGGGTCGGGCATTCGAATTCTGGTTCTCAACTGCTCAGGGTGTTTCGAAGTATGTCGCACCTGTATCCATCACACAGCCATGGTGCCAAACCGATATAGACCTTAGGCGTTAGTCACGAGCGAATGCCACGGAGGACTGCAACTAAACAAGGGGTCAAAGTTGAAGGAGGCAAAGCGATATAATTACATAACATACACACATGTATTGCATGTACTGGAATATGTGGGCCCACGTGCGCAAAACCACAAGCAGCAAAGACCTTAGCACTAAAACGTGCATGCACGACGTAAACCTTTTTTCGCAACGCGGCATAGCACTTGAGAAACACGGCAAGAAAAACTCTTGCGCCGCGTTCGTGGGCAAACATTGAAGTCCCAAGTAATTACAGTACATGTTGGCCCGCAGTACGTGCGTAAATTAGTTCTGTGAATTTCCCGGGCACTCTGGTATAATACTGGGTCATCGGAGGTTTCACATGATCCTCCTCTCTTGGGGGCGTCGATACGAACGACCGTTCACATCAACATTTTTCTGTAGGCTACCCAAAACCGCCACGTCCACACAGACCACCTCACCGGGAGGGGTTTTGTGCAGTTCCCCCCGGGCTGTATTAGCACACTCCTGCCTCACAGGGTCTATTGTTGCTACCGATCCCCCAAGGCTTGAGGGATGTACTGATGCTTCGCGTATAAAAAAACTGCTCGCCTGCGCTCCACAGGGTGCGTGCGTGGTAGCGGAGCAGTGATCCTGGAAGACCCAAGTAAGCTATATAGTTCTAGATTGAACAATGGACAGGTGACTGGGATGAGTCTGATGCGGATATGGGTGATGAGCAAAAAACATTCGCCAATAGGCTGTGAGAAGGGAACTAGCAGCAACAGCTATGACAACCCAAAGTGACTACCAAGGTCTGGAGGCCCCCCCTTGCCACGCCCGTCCGTTTGCACAGAACGCGACAGGTGCTCATGAGACCCCTAAGCCGCCGCCACAGACCGATCTTCTTTGGCGTGTTCCCCCCCACCGTCGCTTCAACGTCATGCAATGCTGGAGAGATGGTAGCACTCCACCACAGGACTGTCACAAATAAAACCTCAAAGCCTCAAAAGTCTGAGCTGCAAAAGCGTTTCATGGAAGCTTATATACAGTATGCTTATATCACTTTTTTGATTCTGTCCTTTCTCCGTAATACCAAGTCTGTCAGCTGGGTTTGCTGGCGAGGGGGGGCGCTCAGAAGACTGCTGACGTGGACTTGAGGCAGTTTCCGGCTTGGCGGACAGGCTTTGCAAACAGCGCTTGGAAGTAGACTTGCTACTGGCGTCAGAGGGCAACGCTTCGGCGCGCAACCCAACAAGACTCATGACCAACAACAGCAACAACAGCAGCAGCAACAACCCTTATGGCATCGCTGGCTTGCGAACTCTGCAATATACCCTTGTCTTGTTGAGTGCTGGCTTTGAACCATGGGCAGTGCCCATGCCAGGAAGCCGTTGCTGAAGTTTCTAGTTGTTGGTGAGGTGGCGCGCTGCCAATCAATCCTCCTTAGTTGAACGCATAACCGTGCAATGCCTGAGTATAATCACACACTTCATATTATTGTAACTGTTGTATACCAATCCTATGCAATGAGGCTTATTTCAAGTTGGCCTGTGGCAAGTCAACTTGTGTTGGTCTCAAAGCGCCCTCGTTTTCACAAGTTGTGCACACTCTGACCTACGTATATAAGTTGACCTGTGTGAGCGATTGTCTGTGTACGTTAACTCTGTGCGCGGTCTATACCTGTGTCTGACGATGGCCCTGTACATATCAATGTACGTAAGTCTCAATCTTCTTTTCATGTTTTGCGGTTCAGGACGTTCTTGGCAAAGTTCCGTTAGAGTTTCAAGCTTTGGGGGCAACACGATGCAAATATGAATGATCACAAAAGCGCGCAGGACGCCTTTTCACGCCAGTGAACTCTTGAGCCATGTGTACATGACATATGACATGGGTATGCACAGCAACTGCTTGTCACCCTGCCTTCATTTCTTGAAAGCTTCAGCACCATTCATAAAAAATCGAACTCAACTTCCGCAATGCCAGGGTTTTCTCTTTCCCTTGGCTTCGCCTCCACTTGCATTTCCATCTTCATCTGTTTCTCCATCATCTTTAGTTCTTGTCTTTCCTTTGGTTTACGGCCCTGAGCTTTTAGCCCGTGAGCCTTTGCTCTTTCCTTTCTCTTCTGAACTTCTTTGCTCTTCACTTTCTTAAGATTTCGACTTTGATTTCCCTTTACCTTCCACTCCTTCCTGGTCGTTGCGGCTTGGACTTGTTTGGCTTTCGATCTCATAGCCTTCGAAGCTTTCGTCTTCCTCTATGTTCTCTCTCTCTCTCTCTCTCTCTCTCTCTGCGTTCGATCGTTGGGTCCTCTGTGCCCAACTCTGTCTGGCATTCCACATGGACCATACTTCACGCTCACCGTGCATCTCTAAAGCAACTCATGAAGGTGCCTCGTCATTTGGATTGTCTCGCTCCATCTGTCTAAACATTCGAAGCTTCTCCACCAAAGAAACAGTTATGCCAATTCCTTCTCTGATCATGTTCATCCTGTACTCTTCATATTCAGAGTCACTCAAGCATTCGTAGATCCAATCATCTTCATAGCTTCCTTCCAGGCTTCCATCGTCTGTTGGAGCTTCTGAGTGAACATACGACTCATTCGAAGCTGCCCCTCCTTCTTGTTCACCTAGTTGCCTTCCAAGGAATGATGCAACTATCTCGAATACTCTTCGCTGTTGAACTGGTTCATGGTCTGGTCCTTGTACCGGTCTTGCTTCTTGTGAACCTCGAGATGGTTCATCTTCTTCCTCTTCCTCAACTTCTTCTTCTCCTTCTAACCTCACCATTCTGATATGGGCATGCAATTGCCCAACTTCACGCAATCCCGGTGGTTGCTGCTCTTCCTTGTTCCTCTTCTTCTTCCTCCCAACCTTCATTCCAACTTCTTGCGTGTGGGGGCATGGTTGTCACGACTTGATTGAACGG
This sequence comes from Durusdinium trenchii, assembly GCA_963970005.1. Lineage (NCBI taxonomy): Eukaryota > Dinophyceae > Suessiales > Symbiodiniaceae > Durusdinium > Durusdinium trenchii. Next base: position 369,503 of record CAXAMN010028639.1, read on the forward strand.
GAGGCCTGTTGCCCGATTCACCCATCCTTGCTGCATCCAATAGCATTAAGACTGATATCAGATATCAGGCAAATTGACGTAGCCATACCCTGAATTGCTCTCACTCCCTTCATCTGCAATCTCACCATGCCTCCTCCTCTCTTCGCTGTTCCACCTCATAGATCTCCTCACAACGCAAGAATCACTAAACGAAGGATCACGACGATCAACTCCAATCTGGTCACTTCGTCCCTGTTGGTCTGCAACGCTGGGCATTGTTTCTCACCCGTGGCCTGGCTCAAGGCTGCATCTGCCAGCAATGCACCTAGCGTCAACCTCGTCAGCTTCTTTGCAACCTGGCTTGCTGCTGTTGAACTCTTTGGAACACCTTCTTCACCAAGCATCCTCCTCTTCAGCCTCTGTCTCGCCTCTTGCTTCTCTTTCTCTGCGAGCAACTCTTCAACTCCAAGCTTGCTGTCATCACCTTCAAAGCTCAACAAGTAAAGAAGCATTCTAGCGCGTCTTCCTGGATCTTGGTCCCCAAATCTTTGCCCTGCCTTTGTTGGAGCCAAAGCAACCTCCCTGACAAGGGCTTGATCTATCCAACTCCTTCTCTCTGAGCTGCGGCAATGCTTGATGAGTTGTCACCATGAATCACCAACTGCACTTTCCGCTGCGTCACCGGCAAAACCAATGCCACATACTCTGACTCTGCGCTGCTCAACGTGATGTTCTTGCGTGTCCTCAAGTATGCATGGACCCAGCTGCCTCCGAGGAAAAAATATCCGCATGATGTTGAACTCCTGCTCTTCTTCTTGTTTCCTGACCAGTGAATCGCATGCGACTTCAAGCAATCATTTCTCCTCCCTCCCGGCCAGCTCGGCGCGGCCGCTGCTGGCGCGCGGCTGCCGGTCGTGTAGCTTTCGTGGCCGGCACAGCACTTGGCAGCCTCCCGGACCAGCAGCGGCGCGCACGGTCGCCGCTGGCCCGCGGCTGCCTGTCTTGCAGATGTCGTGGCAGGCACAGGACTTGGTGAACCTGGAGTGCAGGTTTCGTGGCAGGTGCAGCAATAAACAGAGCCTCCCGGACCAGCTCCGGCACAAATGCCATCCAGCCACCTCAACCAAGCTCTTCACAAGTCCGTCAAAAGTGGTGACAGTTCGTTTGCTCCTGTGACCTCTCTCCTCGGCTTCTCCTCTTGGACCTTCTGATCTTTGCCTCTGTGACCAACGACTTGTGTCTGAAGCCCAACTGTTTGCTAAACAGCCCATGTGTCAACTTCACATTGCCATTGGCCCCCTCCAACTTCCAACCTTTCCTCAACAGCTTCCCAAGGGCCAACAAAGGTTCAGAGACATTCGACAAAGCAAAACTCTCTAAGTTGGGCGACCGTCTTCACCTTCCAGCACAACCATTGCCTGGTGCATTGCACCACCTCCCATGATGTTCCCCTGTGCACCTCTCCTTCTTCGACAACGGAACACCAATGTCTGCAAAGGTCATACGCAACACTGAAACATCTGCACCTGTGTCAAGGACAACTCTGCAATCTTCTGCTTGCGCAAGCATCTGTCTGACGGCCTTGAAAACCACCCCCCACCAAATCCATGTAGTGTTCGAACTTGGCTTCACCTTCCTCTTCTTCTGCTCATCGAAGATCACCCAATCGGTGTCCTCATCACTGTAAGTGAGATCATATGCCTCACCATCCTCAGCTCGCTGCTCCTGATGAGGTTGTGGTGCTGTTGGAGTCAAAAACCTGGCGGGGTGTCCTGACTGGGCATTCTCGACTCCAATGACCTTTCCCACCACAGAGCTTGCTAACCCCTCCTTTCCTTTGCCTTCTTTGCCACCTTTTGGGCCCTTTTGCGCTCTTTCCTTTCCCTTTGCCTTTGTCATAGGCAGTGCTGTAGGGACCATAGCCCTTGCCTTTCTCTTTACCTTTGCCATTTTTTCCTTTTCCTTTACCCTTTGCTTTGCCTGTGTCTTTTCCTTTGATGCGGTCAACATCCATAGGAACTGCTTCATCGTGCTTGCCATTCCTGCTACCAATGTCAAACTCCTTGTACACTGATGAGGAACTGTAGGATGTAGAGTGGTCCGCTCAAATCACCATTTTTCACGCAGCTCGCTGTATGTTGTCTTCTCATCCATTGTCAACTGGATATGCTGCCTCAGGTGTTGTGGCATGACTCTCAGCAGAACGGACATTCGAGCATATGGGTAACCCCTTCACCTGAAATGGCGTGGTACTCTTCAGCCGTTCCAATCCCAGCAACTGCTCCAAGATCCCCATTCCTTTATCTCTGCTGAACACTGGATATGACAGATAGGCTTGCAACGTCGCTATTGTTCGAGTCCTCGTCTTGGGCATAGACCGTTTCTTCCCTCAACTGGTCGCAGAATCTTCCGAGGTCGAAGTCGAAGAAGCCCAACTAGGATGCTATGCAACTGTTCTGCCCTTGTGTGCCTCTCTTGGTCCATCTCGACGAAGTCCATCGGCCCTTTAGCCTTCTCAGCTTCATCCAAGTCCTTCTCATACCTGGTATCCGCAAAAGTCAGCCATGACCGAAAGGTCAATCTCCAGTCCTGCCATTGTGAAATCTCTTCTTCCTGGCTCGTTGGTGAGAACACCTCAGGCTGCTTCAAGACTTTGCTTGCACTTCCAGAGCCCTGTCCTTTTCGTTTGTTCTTCTCCTATCTCAACAGCTTCACCGCCTCCACTGCAGCGGCTGCTGATTGACTTGCGCTCACGATCAAGGCTTGTAGCGTCTCTTGATCCATCATATTCTTTTCTCTTTCCTTTCACTTTTCTTCTCTTCTTTCACTTCAGGCCTTTCCAAAGGCCTTCTCCCAAGGTCCTGCCTCGTTCACCCCGGGGTATATTTAAAAGCTCCCCGGATGGCTCCGCTAACCATGAAAAAGATCACAAAAGCGCGCGGGACGCTTTTTCACAAGAGTGAACTCTTGAGCCTTGAGCCATGTGTACATGACATATGGCATGAGTATACACAGCAACTGCTTGTCAATATATATAACTATATAAAGACTCGGTGGAGTGCCCTTCTTTTGACCACTTCTGCAAGAGCTGTATCACGACAAATGGCCTTCTCGGCC
>CAXAMN010028639.1:372608-398905 GCA_963970005.1 Durusdinium trenchii
AACTCTTTCCCGTCTATCCCAGCACTCCAGCCATCAAGGGCTTGTCTCGAACCAGCAGTGGGAACCAAGCTGCCGTAGGCACCTTTGCCTTATGAAGCAATTCGGTTTGTTGAAGCACCGATGGAAACAATCTGGCCAGGCTGAAAACAAGTGTACGTTGTTGTTGGCTCAAATGAAGCAGGTATTGGATCGATCCAATCTCTTGTACGTAGATTTCCATAACCTTTGCGTTCACCCACCTGCCACGGCGTCTGACAAAATCAGGATCCTCAGTTGTCTGCAATTGCCAAGTCGCTCCTCCAGGCCGAAGCGACCCAACATCTAGGCCCTTAACGCCTTGCACTGACCCAGGGCCTAGTTGCACAGCATTGAGGAGGTCTTTGAATCTTAGCCTAAAGGTGTGGGCTGAAAACGGCCACAGGCGCTGGTGCGGCTGTTTATTTTTGAAGGAAAGCTCACAAACACGAACTAGATCTCCAATGTCCAGCTTTGCTGTCTGGTGGCGAGCTGCAACAAATCTTGTTTTAGGTTCACGAAGTCCCAGCAAACAAAACTCATAAGAGTTCATTGTATCCGAAGGCAGCAGGATGTCACGTCTCAGGGCACCGGTCATCTCGGAGGTACGGAGCAATGCACCCCACCCAAGCGAGAGGGCGCCTGCAACTTCATGCCATCCCCAGCTAACGGCAACCGTCAGCATTGCCAAAAGAATCTGCCACGGCATCGCGGTATGATGCTGTGGTCTTTCTTCTCTAACCCAGGCGAACGCAACGTCCCAAGCAGGTTGGAGCTGCCTTCGTAGTACAGGTCGGTGGGAAACAATGCTATTGATGGACTCAACAAAAACTCCATAAGGTCTGCCAGCTTCGTACAGTCGGCGGCCATAAAGTTGCAAAACCTCATTTATCTGTTCCAGATTCTGAGTCGGCCTCTCAAGCCAAACAAGCATTTCAAAGCCTGCTCGTTGACACCAATCAACCAAATCACGTAACAGCTTTTCACGGTTCACTGAGGTAGCAGCTGTAACAGGTCGGCCTTGAAGGAGAGGAGGCCGCGACTGTCTCAAAACACGTCGATGCAGATCCCCCTGGGTCTGTGGTCCAATCATGCCATGGCTAGAAGTGAAACACGCACCCCCTAAAACTACGGCTGCCATCTGCCAAGAGGATGCATGCACGGAAGAGGGGCAAAGGACGGGCAAAAGGAGCCGGAGGGACAAAGGGCCTTCTCCTGGGAAGCCAAGAGTTGCATCAAACTCCATGGAAGGGCCAGCAGGCCGTACGACATCTGAGAAATCATGGGATAAAGTCCATCGAAGTCCATAGAAGCGCGACGATGCGCCAACTTTGGGAAGCCCACAAAATGCCTGATCCAATTTGAGGCCCATCTTCTCAGCCCTGGCACTCTAGCCAATGCTTCAACGTCATCTTCCGACAGCTGGTCTATCGGGAACAACAGGTGTGGATCACGTACATCTCGATCTCTGGTAGGATCGTCGGAGGTGTTCAGTCGCGTGGGGACAAACGGCAAACTGAAGTATATGCCACCTGATAGACAGAGAGCTCCATACTTGCACAAGAAAGGCGAAAGGGCACGACTGGAGGAGCGTCCCTTTGAGGCAGCACATCTAACAACATTCGAATCAACCATGTTGGTCACACGCACTGATTTCCCCTATTTCACAAGCCTTTCGGCTAGCCGCAGAACACTCTTGAGCTCCAGGATGTTGATATGTCTTTTCGTCTGGTACTGCCAAGCATCAACTTTTTTCCACTGGGACCTCATGGCCACGGCGTTCACCAACTGACTCTCGAGACCTTTCACAGGCCCCTCATCTTCAGTTTGCAGCGCTGTCTTTCGAGCTTGAATTGCTGTATATTTGCCTTCAACAACCAGATGCTGATGATCTCTGCTGCAGCGACGGTTGAGCTCCTCAGTGGCCATCCAAACAGACATGAAGCGAAAACTCTTCTGGTGAGGCGACCCAAATGCACAGGAGTCTGTTCTTACTGTTCTGACTCCTTCTTTGTCTTGAAGGTCCTGCCATTGCGCAAGGTATCTCATCATCGAAGTCCACGGCTGTTCTGCCAGTCCAGGGATGAAGCAACGCCATGCCACCCTCAACAGGAACAGGGCCCGCAGCGCGAGACAATTCCCTGTTCTTGTCTTCTCGCAGGAACCGTCAAAACCCATGGGCACCTCTTTGGAGCGAAGAGGCGGCCTGCGGATGATGGAGAACGTAGTGCAAACTGGTTCCACCATGATGCTGCCCAAACTGCCAGAAATCAGACGGTGGCTGATCCAGGAAACAACGCGGGTCAATGTCATGTCCAACTCATCACTAAAGGCAATGTCAATAGGAGGGCCAACAACGTAACCCAGCTGTTCCATGGCCTGAGTCACACGAGACGACCCAGCATAGACCTCGAGGAAGTCATACCTGAAAGCCAAAGGTCTCTTAGCACTGGGCATAGGGTAGTCCAGGGGGTCCTCCACATCTTCATAGGAGCCCACATCCTCTTTCAACCCCAGGCGCTCAACGATCTGCTCATATTGTGTTTTCAGCCTGGTGTAGGCTCCTTTTGACCTGCCGGTTCTCCACAATGTCTGTGCCACGACAGGACTGACTTCCGTAGACGTGATAGCCCCCTTCGAGTCAGATGCGTCTGTAGAGAAAACTTCGTGAGCAAAAGGAGCCGCCAGGTCCGACATCATTACAGGTGCCAGTACACTCAGGACGGTCAACTCATCAGCAACTCTGCGAGGAAGAGGTACCAGTCGAGGATGCGACGAGTCAATACTGCAGGCATCAACCAAGGGATGGCATGTCGACAGTATACTCATCATGGGGCGCCTATACATAAGCATTGATGTCCAACCGCCCAAAACACACAAATGAAGTGCATCTGTAGTGTGCGACAGGCGAGTGCTCTGCAGCGTTAGCCACGACAAGGACAGCCTTTTCGCAAGCGGTGAACCAAGGGTAGCAATGCCATTTCTTGCAGCCTCATCTCCAGAGTTTATCTCTGCGCCAATCACTTTGCTTCTTTTAGCAGCAACAACGTCCTTGGCTGGTGAGCCAAGAATATCATGCCTGTCGTAGATCTCCTTGCTCTTCTGAAAGCAACGATAGGAATTGCTCCTCTCAACAGGCAGGCGTCGAGGCTCCCTGGAAATTGCAAAATAGTCATCAATGACAAGTCCTTGACAAAGGGGTCTGCCAGACAGTGGTCGGCACGAGACAACTCGCTCATTCTCATCCAGAAGGCCACCAGAAGAGAGGATATGCTCATGGGCGGCGGTCGCCACCTCAACCCCAACATGGTCACCCTGGAACAATGCGCGGAAGCAGACAAACACCTCATCAACTAACAATGGTGGTCGGCTGTTCTTCCAAAAACTCTCCTCTCCATCGTGCAGCAAGTCTCCAACAACTTCTCGACGCCGTCCTTTGCAAGTTTGCTCAGACCTTCTGGCGCAGAAATCGTGGAAACATCCCAGGTCTAGGAGACGAGAGAGAGGTAGCGCAGGCCCAACTGCATTGCTCCTTGCTTTTGCTTCAGAAACCCAGAATTGATGATAAAAATCTTTGCGATCAGTGCAACTCACCAGCAGGGTCTCTTCAGGCACGCTAACATGCAAGTCAAGGAGGTCTGAACCTGCTGGAAGCCAGCGGGAAGGACCAAGCACCCTTCCTTCTTGAAAGTTGCGACCTCGACGGTCTCCGATTTGTCTGTCGTGGGTCACATCTTTGAGGTTGTTAAACACCTTTGTCAAACTTCTGTCGGGCACCTCTTTGTCATAGAGAAAGCAAATCCCGTTGGCGTCCCAGACTCTGGCTAGGGCTTCAACTTCATCAGGCGTGTCGCGGACCAGCGGAAACTCACCCGGCTGCGGCTGCCAACCAGTCAAAAGAAGATCAGGGAGACGATATGCCATACACAAACCATCATCAAGGTAGTCAGTGGCGTTGAAATGCCCACGTCCTGCAATCTTCAATCTGCTGGCTTTCAAGTCTCGGTAAGGCTGTAGCTGTGGAACCACACTGTTGTCGGTGGGCACTTCGACACCAGGAAACATTCTTCCATAAGGGCCGGCTGCCCCGAGGAAGGTGAGTTGATCAGACAACTCACCCAATCTTGCAACTATTGAGGAACTTTCGGCCACTGACCAGCATCTCGAAGGACCCAGCACCAGAGCCGTCGGCCACTAGCATCCCTTTCAATCTTTGGTAGATCTTGATGTGAACCATCGAGGGACGCCTCGTCAGGAGCTGCTCGTTGGGAAAAATTCTCAAACCTCCATGCCAGTAGTTGAGAGCCATAACCATCACATGTACTGCTCTCCTCAGGTGAATCCTCCTTCTGGCACGCAGAGAGAGCCCTGACGGCATCCTGTCAAAGATGCCTTCCGCAGGCATCGGGACAGGGAAGAGTGGCGAGGTCGCAGGAACGTCACTGCGATGCAGATGAAAAGTGGTACACAAAAATGCAGCAAAAGGCGTTCTTGAACGCAAGACCATTTTTGTCAGTCCAGGCACCCGTGCTGAAGAGTAAAGTTTGAAGTCACCCTCCTCAGTTTCAGGAACCTCCTTGGGGACAGTCATGTAGCCATCCCGGGAACCGTTCTGAATTCTCTCAAGCTTTGGTGCTGGGGCATCTTCGGAGTTTCCCCGGCACCTCATGCACTCTTTCTTAGAGACTACTGTGATGTCTCTGCGCCCGCCTTGGGGCGCTTGGGATATCGGGGCTTTCGCTTTGTCGACCCCGTAGGAGAGGCATCGGACCCTGGATCTTTCTGAGCAGGCGAAGTGTTCTTCTTCTGCAAATCTGGCTTCTTGTTCGCAAGCACCTCCAGATCTTTGATATAGCTCAGAGTCGTTGCCGTCCATGAAGGAGGAATAAGAGGGCTGAAAGGCCTGCTCGTCGACGAAACCTGCATCGACCTCTCCTGAAACAACTGGATAGGAGGGTCTTCGTGAAGACTGACCAAGTATGCCACAGACCAGTCTCCTCCATCGTAGTTTGCTTGTTCGATCGACATGGCCAACAAGGCTAAAATCTCCTTGGCGCCAGCAAAGTCCTCCTGAGCAGCTGCATCGACAGCATGAGCTAGAATCCATTGTATCAGGCCTAAGGTCTTCTGATTTTTGTAACCTCCTGACTTCTCCAGATACTCCAACATAGAAACACCTCCCAACTCCGCCTCTGATCGAGGTAGGGCCCGTCCAGGATGAAGTTTCTTGTGGATCTGTTGCGTCAGTAGGAGATAAAAATTCCCACTCCGGCTGGCCAGCTCTGACTGGAGTTTCTCCCTTCTCTGCACCCCTTTCATGCTCGATGAGGTCATTGGGCCTGATTGTAAGTCGATCATGGGATCTCCTCCATGCTGAGCAATGTGAGAGCTACCAACGCTGTAAGCGCACTGCTTTGTTGGGCCAGGGCATTGACAATGGAGCCCGGGTCCTGTTGCTCTAGATTTGCACTGCTGACCAGCAAAGCATTTGACTCTTCCGGAGGAGCCATGTTCTTTGCAGCCGCAGGTGTCTGTCCCATCTTTGTATACGAGGAGGAGGCCCAACTACTTGCAAAGCTTTTGACATTGGCAACATAGGGCCCTCCACGGAACGAAGACCTACGGACAGATCCGGCAGCCTGCTTCTGTTGCCATAAGAAGGCTCTCCAGCAGCTTCGGCAGGCTTTGGCTTTGCTTGAGCATTTTCCAACACATCCTGGCGAGCTGAAAGCACTTGAAGCTGTGTGGTCAACGCACTCAACTGATCCATCAACGCAGCATTGGTGACCCTTTTGGGGGCCCCCGAAGCTTTCTTCTGTCCAGGTTTGGCCTTGGCGCTGACATCCGGGTCTTCTTGAGCCGAATAAAAAGAAGCCATCTGATCTGTCCTCTCTTGCAGCCATTCTTTGACATGCCGAAGGAGAGGTTCAATTGAAGGAATGCATGAGGTATTGTCTGGATGGTAGGGGACAATGTCAATGTCAGCGTCTGTGACAGGATCAAACACACGTGCGAAATTCAGGAACTCATCATTGACATCAATGACCTGCACCGGGCCACTCATACCAATCGGAATGGGGGTACCATCATCCCCTTCCTCAATCAACGGGACATCAAAATGCGCTCCTATCCCCAACCACGTAGGTGTCATCTCCATAGGCACCCCCTCTACCAACCAGGATTCATCTAGCACACCATAGGGCACACATGCAAGGAAGCCGCCGCTTCGAGGAAGTAGTGGCAGCACAAAAAGCTCTGTAACTGTCTCCACAACGGGAGGCGAAAGAGTGGCAACCAACAAAGTGAAGTCACTCCTGTCCCCCGCACACCTCAACTCTAACTTCTGCATTGGTAAATAGGTGGTACACCAACGCCGTAACTAGCGCAGCAAACTTGAACCTCTGTCACCGATGCGAACCCTTGGTATACCGCTGAATCAACTCCTGGAACCTGAGAAGCCAGCAACTGCCTCAATTCCGTGATCTTGCGAACCCGGACTGGGGAAGAGATCCGAGAATGCCTGAAAATAATCCACTGAGTATCAGACACTGAGATCGGATCCTGCTGGGTGTAGTCGGTGTGAGTTGCAACAGCTGCCCAACACCAAAAGCCAGCCTTCCACGCTCTAGTCACTCGGTCTTGCGGATTCCCTGCAACGTTGGAGAGGCGAGAAGCCGCTGCTGTCAACAACTGTTCAGGAACCGGCTGAGGGCCGTCCTCAAAGACACGGAATCGATCAATCTCCACCACGTAGGGCTGCTCCGAGCTCGGCTCAACCAACTCCCAGCCTGCAATTGACACCACAGGCCTATCAGCTGATGAGGACGAGGAGGTCAAAGTTGCACCACGCTCCAATGCTACGCTAAGACGATTCAAGGCCGAAATCAATAGATCAACGTCAGCTTTGGGAATCGAATAGCTCATCAACTACTCCACGTAGCCAGCGAGTCTGGCCTTTCTCTCCACCTCCGGAGACCTCCTCACCACCAGCTCAGGCCGCACAGGGACAACGGGTGATGGAACCCCGCGATGAACGAAGGGGAGGACGTAGAAAAGGCCAAGGATTGCCAAAACGACAGCGAGAACAAATCCAAGAGACAAGCCGGCCAAAAACCAAGGGATGCAGGAGCTGGAGCAATGGAATGGGCAAGAAGCTCGAGATGAGAGATCGAAAAGGGCAGTGGCAGCCTCTAACCAGCTAAAACTTGAGAACATACGGCCCTTGAGAACGAAGTGCTTGACTCTCGCCTTTAGGTTGACATATATATATATATGTGCATAAAATTAATCATAATTGTACATATGCACTAGTCACTAGGCTTGAGACCTGACTCCCAAAGTTCCACATGCCCACTCCCCAGGTTGCAACTTGAGCTGAGATCAGGGCTTCTCAGCCAAATGTAGCTTCTGAAGATGAAGCCTGCCTCAACCAAAAATGAGGGAACCTGCGTCTCTGCAGAATTCTCTGTCGGGTAAGGTTCGATTGTACATATAACCCCCTTTAAAGGGGCCTTGCCTTCCTTCTTTCAGCAGACATTCTGGTATGAGGCTACCGATGAAAGCACAAAGCTACGCTCTGCTCGCTCCGCTTCAACGCATCGTTCAAGCCCACACGGGTGTGAGCATTTAGAACAATGTGGATGCAACTGCAACTGCAAATGTCACCAAAAACGGACAAGGGCTTGCTGACAGACACAAGCCCACCACATCTGTGCATTCGGGGCACCGGTTGGCTCATGGTGTCAAAGGAATGGGCAAAATCAAAGACATCATCATATTCCCAGGCCCAATGACGATACATAGGCTTCCCATTGACAAAGAGCCACACTGCGGGCACCTTGGCACTTCAAACAAGGGGGAAGAATACAATGCGTGATGAATACAGATTGCGCACATCATTCCTTTGACGTGCGCCTGAGGGAGTGCCCCTAGACACAGCTTGATGAAACAAGGTGGATTGCCGGTCAGATCTGAAAATGCAATAGTCTAACACTTTCCGCGAGGGAAACGTCTTACGCTCTCCGCAAGGGACAAAAAATACAGAGTCTACCCATGTCCTGCTGTCCACGTCTGATGCAGTAGATTGGTCGGGTTGGGGAGTTCTACTTTGCATTGGAGGTTTCTGAGTCCTCTTATCTCAACCAGGTGTCAAAATATGTTTGGCTGCAACCGCAGGCGGTCTGCATAAAAAGAATTGCAATTGGATGTTAAGAAACTGTTCAAGCAAACGCATTCTGCACAGTTTGCCAGTGTGAGAGGCACACAAGTGCCGGAAACTGCCTTTGGGTGCATTTGTAATCATAATAATCATGCAAAATTGGATGAAACGGGGCATGTTGTTCCTTGGAAGTTCGTTGGACCCCGTCTCTTAGCTGCAACTTTGTCGCAACCTTTGCAAGAAAAGTGTCGACTTCCGATCATAGCATCATTGAGAACAGCGGCGGGAACAGCACATAAGAAAATAATAGTGGATTCCCGACGCCCAAACATGACGCACCGTCCATCGACACAGGACCTGTGATGTCGTGGTCCCGCTGGGAAAGCTCGTGGTCTGTGGTGGCATCGGAGAGGACAAACTGGTTTATACATGTTTATTCAAGAACTTGCAAGTAAGTTGTTCACTTGTGAGGGGGGCCCCACATCGTCAAGCACCCAATAATCTAGTGTCCTCAAACCATTCCCTTTTTCGTTGCAGTCCTTGTTTGCGGCAGCAAGGAACCATTGAGACATTGAAGCGCTTCTTCAGAGCTTTGTCCCTTGGGTTTTCAACCGGCGATGTGTGTTCGCTGTCCCTTGACTCCAATTGACTGCTAGGTGCGCGTCCTTCGTTACAAACCTGTGAACATCCCACACAACAGCTTATCTAAGGAATATTTGCATTGTGGGCCACGTCCGTCTGCCAGACCTTCCTTCGCAGCATGGCACGGTCAGTCCAAATGGCAGCATCCCCGGCAACAATTGCTAGATTTTGCTAGCGTTCTGCACCTTATTGGCTGCACAGCCGATCTGAGGCTGCCACTTTGTCTGCGCCAGCAACACCTTGCTATTCAACTCGCGAAGTTTCTCCTCCGCCTTGGCGAACTGCGGTTTCAACCGGCGACCTGAGCATTCTGGGCACCTCTCTGCGGAATGGCCAGGCTTAGGGGCTGCTGCTTTTTTAAAAAATAGTGAGTCTTCTGAATGCCGGTAAACTAAGGCGGCCTCTATAGGGTTGGCGTGGAAAACGCTGAAAAAGAAAGCCTCCATTTTTGAGCATTTTCTAGCCTAAAGCTATTTGTGTTTACAGGGCTCGCTGAGGCAAAGGTGGCTCCAACTTTGCCCATTGGGCATACCCGCGTCCGAGCCCGGGCACGCGTTCGAGTGCGCGCGCCTGCGCGCGCGCGTGTGCGTGCGTGTGTTTTCGTGTGCGTGCGGGCGCGGGTGTGCATGTGCGCACGTGTGTCTGAAGTTGAGGTTGCCAAGTTTTCAGTAGAAGGGGTGCGCCGTGTGTTGCGTGAGCGGTTTTTATAAGCCAGGCTGAAAACAAATGTCCCCGTTATTTCAGTACATTTCATTCGTACTTACACTAAGTAGTGATGATATTTGCATGTCATCATATCTCGTGGACATGGGTCTTGCATGTGGGTACCTCTAAGCCTGTCCACCTAATAAAAAACACGCCCCCCTATTAAGAGAAACTCGGTCGCATTTTTCCTCAAACAGTGTGGGCGCACTGAGGGGTTCTTACGGTAGTGGAAAAGCAGCTGATGCTTAGATCGCTGAAGCGCGCGGGCGTGAACGGCTCATTCGCTGCTATTTACAGCACATTCATGCCTCTCCACATCGTCAATGTGCATTTCGACTGCGCGGGCTCGCAGAATCTGGGTGGCTGGAGCGTGTGCTTGTCGCGACTGCGCTCTCGTTGTGGTGCCGTGCGCATTTTCGTTCATGGTGGTCACTTTTCGTGACAGGTGCAAGGGATCGGAGCTGTTTTACTTCGAAATGCAGTTTTCGTGGCAGGTGCAGCACTTCGGACACGTTGGTGATCGTCGGGGAGCTCAGAATTCGTGACGGGTGCAGTGAATCGTGACTTTTGGACATGTGGCTTGTTTGCAGATTTCGTGGCAAGTACAGCACTTGGCGAGCCTCGAACTGCAGATTTCGTGGCAGGCAAAGCACTTGGTGAACCTCGAAGTGCAGATTTCGTGGCAAGCGCAGCGCTTGGTGAACCTCGAAGTGCAGATTTCGTGGCAGGCACAGCACTTGCTGAACCTCGAAGTGCAGATTTCGTGACACGTACAGCACTTTGTGAACCTCAAAGTGCAGATTTCGTGGCAGGGGCAGCACTTGGTGAAACTCGAGGTGCAAATTTCGTGGCAGGCACAGCTGTTGGTGAACCTCCACTTGGTGACCCTCGATGCGCACAGCACTTGGTGAACCTCGAAGCGCAGATTTCGTGGCAGGCACAGCGCCTGGTGAACCTCGAAGTGCAGATTTCGTGGCAGGCACAGCGCGTGGTGAACCTCGAAGTGCAGATTTCTTGGCAGGCACAGCGCATGGTGAACCTCGAAGTGCTCTCAGATGCTCACTCTCTCACTCTCCCACCCTGACAATCCCACTCTCACTCTCACTCACACTCGCACTCACTCACACTCACACTCGCACTCACACTCACTCTCCCACTCTCACTCACACTCACACTTCTGCGTGTAGATCTCTACACTTTCTGCTTACAGACCTCACACACACTGTTTGGGGTCTCTTGCCGGGATAATTTTAATAGGGGGTCCCTGAAAGTTAGGATCCAGTCCTGTGAAGCGCACTCCGCACTTTTTCACGAGACCTGGTCGGCATCTCCACCACGGACTCCCAGAGCACCAAAGCCGCCTCCCGCCTGCCATCAGTGAGCATGGACTGGAGGAGAAATCCAACCATGCCGCGGGAGTGGGTACCTGGAGGTCCGTAAACAGGGCAACATCGATCCCTTCTGGCATTAAGTCTTCCGTCAGGTCACTCCTGAACTCAAAAAGAAGAACCTGCCAGTTTGGATCACACTTGAGCCAAAATATGGTATCAGGTTCTAATCACTCTGAGGAATGACCACTGTCCACCCTAAGCCTGCCAGACCTGAGACAGTAGTAAAAAACAAAAGTATGCGCAATCCGGGTCGCGGTTCACGGCGGCCACTCAGCCACTCAAGATCCTGACCGGCCACTCAGCCGCTCAGCCGCTCAAGATCCTGAGTGGCTGAGTGGCTGAGTGGCTGACACGAAGAAAGCCGACAGGAAGAAAAGCCTGAGTGGTTGAGTGGCTGAGTGGCTGACGGGAAGATTTGTCTGAGCGGCTGAGTGGCTGAGAGGAAGACAAGCCTGAGTGGCTGAGTGGCTGACAGGAAGAAAAGTCTGAGTGGTTGAGTAGCTGATTGGAAGAAAAGCCTGAGTGGCTGACAGGAAGGAAAGCCTGAGTAGCTGAGTGGCTAGTGCCGAGTGGCTGGGTGGAGGTGGTAGTAGTAGTAGTAGTAGTAGTAGGAGTAGGAGTAGAAGTAAGAGTAGGAGTAGCAGAAGCAGTAGTAGCAGTAGCAGTAGGAGTAGCAGCAGCAGCAGCAGCAGCAGCAGCAGCAGCACCATTAGCAGTAGCAGTAGCAGCAGCAGTAGCAGCAGCAGCAGAAGTAGTAGTAGTAGTCGTCGTCGTAGTAGTAGTAGTAGTAGTGGTAGTAGAAGTAGAAGTAGAAGAAGTAGTAGTCGTAGTTCGTAGTATTCGTAGTAGTAGTAGTAGTAGTAGTAGTAGTAGTAGTAGTACTAGTAGTAGTAGTAGTAGTAGTACTGGTCGTAGTAGTCGTAGTAGTAGTAGTAGTAGTGGTAGTAGTGGTAGTGGTAGTGGTAGTAGTAGAAGTGGTAGTAGTAGTTGTTGTTGTTGTAGTTGTAGCAGTAGCGGTAGTCGTAGTAGCAGTGGCAGTAGCAGTAGCCAGCCCCGAGGTTTTTGCTTCCGCGCAGCACTCGTTGAGCTCGTGTACCCACACGGAAAGCCAGGGTTCGAGCTGGATTTCCATGGCACTCAACCGGGTCTAGAGGTGCAAGGTATAATATTGATAACAGAAATGACTGTGGAAATCCTCCGTTTCTGAAACGGATCCGGCTTCTGTTCCACTACCATTCGCTGTGGGCGCGAAATCAGTCGGCACATGAGACATAGAGCTACGGAGCCCTCACGGCGAAGCCGCATGCCATGCGCAGTGCCTGGAACATCCCTACATCCTAACATCTACCTGGATATGTTAGCAGACACTCGCATACTTAGGCACGAACATATAAGGAATAAAGTGTCTTGACGAAATAACTGGTTTATGGTTATTGCAAATCTGGTGATTAAATTTACCCCTCACTTTTGCATGCATTGGGTCGGACATAGGGGTAAACATATCTGGCATCACAAGGACTGTAAATGCATGGAGGCCCTCCGTAGTGCAGGATAAGTCTTCGAAAAAGGCACAAGGTTGGCAAATTTACCCCCCGCTTTTGTACGCATTGGGTCGGAAATAGTGGTAAACATTTCTGGCACCACAAGGACTGTAAATGCACTACGGCGTCCGTGGTGCAGGATAAGTCTTCGAAAAAGGTACAAGGAATAGAGTGTCTTGATGAAATAGCTGGTTTCTTGTTTATCTGGGCAATATAAAATAATTCCTGGGTCGTCGGTTAATTTCGTTAAATTCAAAAACTGAATTTAGTGACGTCGTCGAAATTACGAAATTATGGTGACGTCGTTGTGCCCTAACGCCCCCAGCCAGCCAACACGCTGGCCAGCCAGGGGCGACCAAAGCTGAAGCCACGTGTCCACCTGCGCGCGAGAAGGCTCTGGCTAGTGGAGTCCTCGCTCATAGTAGCAAGGCCAGGAGCCCCTAGTAGAGGGGGAGCCCCTAGTAGAGTCCCCGCTCCGAGTAGTAAGGCCAGGAGCCCCTAGTAGAGTCCTCGCTCCTATAGTAGTAAGGCCAGGAGCCCCTAGTAGAGTCCTCACTCCTAGTAGTGGAAGGCACCAGCAATAAGTTTGGTCGTTCGTACGAAGATCAAGAGCCAGCTCAGCAAGCACAATGGATTTTTGTCAGGGAGGGAAAACCATTTCCTCTGACTGGGTGTTTTCCTCAGCTTGGCTGGCGCATGCAAATTTGACAGCACGCAAAGGAAAGCTAGCCAAAACCAATTTTTCCCAGCGTAGTTTGCCGAGCTACAACCTAATAAAGCCCCAACAATCCACTTTCAAGGCCGCCAGGCCTCAAATCCCAGTTCGGCGAACTAGGCCCGAAATCGTTTTTGGGTACCCTTCTGAAGGAGAGCTTCGTTTCCAGGCCCAGATGGGGAAACCCGACAACTAGCATGAAACAAGTCCCTGTAGTGAAGCAAACTCGTGTTAGGATCCCATACTTCACCAATGAGATCGGCAAACTTTATGGGTTCGACTCCCCTTGCCCCCCTCCTGTTTCCTTTCGTTGGCCCAAAATCTTGCTTCAAGACAAATTTGACAACACGCAAAGGAAAGCTAGCCAAAACCAATTTTTCCCAGCATAGTTTGCCGAGCTACAACCTAATAAAGCCCCAACAATCCACTTTCAAGGCCGCCAGGCCTCAAATCTTAGTTCGGCGAACTAGGCCCAAAAACGATTTGGCCAGGAAAGAAGCAGTCAGGTTGGGGGTGAAAGGGAAAACAACCAAACCATCACTACTTCAAGTTCCAAGGATCTTTTCCGTCCACAAGATCTGGCTGAATGGTCCGTCTCTGAGAGGCTTTGGGGCTAGGGAACACGCTTGGCCGAACGCGGTCCGTAGGTGTTGTTGGGCACTCATCATGGCTGGAGGGCCGCTTCATGGGGGGCACAACTAAAAGAACTTCAAAAACTTCCCGACCTCGAAATTGGGCAGTGTTTTTTAGTGGTGTGGAGAGTGAGCAGGTGAGGCATGACTTCTTATTTTTTTGCAAACTCGAGCCCGAAAACTCAAGCAAAACTCCAACTGACTGACATCCTCTTCCCCATGCAAATCCAGTCCTAGATCCAGTGCCCACGCCCGCCCGCGCCTCCAAAATCTCTGCCAGGACTGTGAAGTCGATGAAGTGTGTGTGTGTGTGTGTGTGTGTGTTTTGCGTGTGTGTGTGTGTGATGTTAGTATGACCATATACCTTAATTTCAGCTTGCTCGTTAATTTCAGGTGACGTCGGTGACGTCGTTTTATATTGCCTAGTGTTTATGGCAAATCTGGAGGGTAAATTTACCTCCCGCTTGTGCGCGCATTGGGACAAAAATATTGGTAAACTTTTGTTTATATATATATATATAACTGTTAGAGAAAGAGGGTGCTTTAGCCAAAGGAAACAGCCTTCAGTTTTTGCGTCGGCTTTGGCTCCAATAGAACAGCTGTCCAATTCTACAAGTAAGGAGCTACCAATACTGCTTCTACTACGACGACTACTCCACACCAGCCACCCAACCACTCAGCCACTCAGGCATGTCTTCCTGTCGGCCACTCAAGCTTTTCTCCGTGTCAGCCACTCAGCCACTCAGACTTTTCTTCATGTCAGCCACTCAGCCACTCAACCACTCAACTCAGGATTTTGTTCCTGTCAGCCACTCAGCCACTCAGGCTTTCTTCGTGTCAGCCACCCAGCCACTCAGGATCTTGAGTGGCTGAGTGGCTGAGTGGCTGCCAGGAAGAACATCCGCATTTCCACGTAAAATCAGAAAACTACCCCCAAAATCGACCATGCTGGTAGTTTAGTAGCGGCTTGAAAGGGCGGTAATTTATATAAAAACACAGGATTTCGGACGCGGTGTTTTTTAATTGGGGAGGCTTTTTTAATAGGTACTCGGGATTATATCGCGCTGCCATGACCTTGAACCCTTCTCTTGCAAGCGAAACCCTGCAGATACGCGCAGTACCCCCGAAGGGCATCGCCGGTTGGGGAAGCCTGTCAGTACATACATGCGTTGCTGTGGAGGCGGAACTGGAGTTTGTGCACGCCAGCCTGTGGGCGCTGGGATAATCTAGGATTCCTGGTGGCATGAAGCAAGAAAAAAAGGAGCGGAGGGAGCGCGAAGTCACAACCAACCATCTCTGATAAATTATAGGAGTTTTGTATATAGAGGTGAATGCCATGGTGCGGGCTTTACCATCAGAGTTTAATAGGTCTGCTATCGTCGCCCGTGCTGTCGTTCAATACTGATGTGATGCTTTCGTTGGACAGTTTGCGGGCACATTGGATGTTGAAGCCACCGCGCAAAGCGAAAGACAGTGGTCTTTGCTGCAGCTGTCTCAGTTCTAAATCAAAAAGGAAAGATTGATTGTCGATGTTTGCCCTTGGGCGACCTGGCCGCTACTCTACTTACAGGAGTGTGCTCGGTAGTGCTAGGGTTAGTACTTTTTCGGGTAGCCGAAGGGTTCGGGTACAGGTGGGAACGAAGAGTTGATCACAGGTGACAGAAACTGTCTAACACAATTAGCAATTGCACCACAAAGCACCGCTGCGGCCAAAATCACAAGGCTAAGTTAAAGAGTCACAAGGCTAAGTTAAAGAGTTGTCAGAAAATCCCGCCCCGCCGCAGATTACCTTTCCTAAAGCCTAACCTAACTATGGTCAACAGGGAATCACCTGATCTTGTTCGCATCGAAACCTGCACATGTCAGCGGCCGAACAATGGAAAAATTGGTCGAACAGGTCGGTTTTCCGTTTTCATCATCAGCGGGTTTCCCTTGCAAATGTCGTCAAATATCTTACAGTATATACCCAGCATTCCTTGCATTTATCTAAACAGTCCACCCACATACACTAGCATTGCAGCATGTCTCCATTGCAAATTGAAGCACCAAGCCGCACCACCCACGGTAATCAGCATAGAAGCTCAGGAGCACCACCTGGAACAGCGGGTGCTAAGTGGATATAGCCACGTGCACTTGGAACAAGAAAGCATAGTTTGGAGTAGTTTGGCAACATCAAGCACAAATCTGTAGGTGCCAAACCATCCGCCCAGCCAGTTCCAATGCAAGTCAACACCAGCGGCTAGCGGTCTTTTTGAGAGTGCTGCAAAAATGATGTCTTTCGGCGCTTTGTAGGGGTGTATTTTGTGTCTCACTTGTAATGAAGCACACCGCAGAGGACCCCTCACAAAATATGTAATGTATATAGCATCTTCTATAAGTTGTTTTGGACAAACCGGACCAATTGAGTTGAGAGAAGGAACTCAAGTGCAACACACACAAGCACATCACCTCGCTGTTGGCCACAAGATCGTCCAAATTGGTGGTGTCAGCCGACACCTCCAGTACTGCCCCATCAGCCTGCCCAAGGAAGTGAACTTCCGTCGCAAGGCCCGAACTAACCGAAAAGCCGGAGGAGACACTGGTTGTTTGAATTCTGTGTCGGAGATAGTTCGCGTCAACTTATTCCAACACCCTTCTTCCTCCTTCTACTTGTTGTTTTTGTGCGCATGTGCGCACGCTTTGCCACTGTTCTGAATAATCTGATACAGTAGACCCACGGTATGTCTGTCTGCCTGAAGGAAAGCAGTTGTGATGAAAGCACAGAGCCATTGCGCAGCTTGGCCACTCATGTTTTCAAGCTGCTGGACCGTTTGATGCTGGCAGGTTTGACAAACATATCGACATAGTGTTAACTGATCTCGCTTCAGCAATGAGTACAACAGGATCGTATGCGTTTGGCTTCGCCTGCTACACTCACAGTAGAGTCAGTAGAGGCTGGCAGTGTAATGAGCTAGGGTGAACTGTAGCAAGTGCTCCATGACTGGGTGGTGTGATGGTTCTGTTCGTTCCGTCACGCATGCCAGATTCATGCCTTCCGCCCTGGTGGTGACATGTAGGTTCAACCATGTCAAGAGCTTACTTGAGTCTCAGCTCCGTGATACATCTGCGCTAGTTCTACTCAATAGACTGAATCGTGTGATTATGGTAGGCTGCAAAGTGCTGTAAGGTCTGGCCGGTCGGCAAATCCTTTGGTTCAACTGCTTCACTACTTTCAAAAACACCTCTCACAATCAATCCTCCTCCAAGCACACTTCAAGCAGGCTCTGCATGAAGGAGCGGCCTTTGGTCAACGACCAAAAAGCGGTCTGTCAAACGCGGAAAAATCACGGATCATTGAGGCTGAACCCGACTACTTTTCTGCGATGCAACGTTGAATGACAGTCTAGGTTGCCGACACTCTGCCGCGCATTTGGAGACCTGTGGTACTTTGCCACTGTGTTCCTGAAGGTGTCGATGCCAAATCACTTGGTAAGTCTCACCGGACAAGGAACATGAAGCGGTCAAGCTGACAGGTAGCAAACGACGGACACCTCTCTCGCCCATCGGGCCAGCAGGGTGCAAGAGATGGTAAGCGTTTCCTGAACGTGGCAGCGCAAATATCATCGCATAAGAGGCTGAGGGCTGCAAGGGCCGACCCAATCAATTTACCAAGCGAAGTTAAAAACATCCTATGTCAAAAGTCCAGACTGAGCAACGCCTGAAGTGCAAAACATTGAAAACATTGAGGCCCCGGCCGCCAGGATTCCCAACGTAGGGCGCCCTGAGCAAGGTCAGCCAAACAGCCCAAATATGCCTGAAAAGCTGGCCCAAAACCCCACAGCAGCAATACAACAACCATGGCCCTGGCGCTCGAGGATCGACTCAATCTGGTGCGGCCCTGGTGGAACATCAAGACTTGATGTGTAATATGGGAGTGGGAGTGTGTATGTGTGTGTGTGTCTGAGAGTCTGAATGTCACGTTGCGTTGAATACTCTCGCCAAACCTGGCGTTGGCGCTGAGGCCACCTGCATAGAATTCAAATGTAAGGATTTGAGCAGGTAGCCGATCGCTTCGGAGCTGTGCGAGCGGCTCGATTGACATGTATACAATGATAAACAACCCTGACTCTTGGCTCAGGGGAAAACAAAAGCAACCCACCTGGCACTCTGGATCAAGCAGCTGCAAAGCCGCGAATGGCACCTCTTCGGCTTGTCTACATAGGTGCCGAAAGCCAAGAGCGGAGCAAATGACAACAAAACAATCCACAAAAATGCTCGGGTTGGCTCCATGAAACGCTCCAAAACCAATGCCGTCAGCTTGCCCCGCCTCTGCATCACGGCTAGCGGAGACCCGAGATTGCCTCAGCGGCGCGAAAAACTGAGAGGGACGACAAATGCTCAGGTTTCAAAACAAAGGAACAGTTTTGTTGTCTCGCTCGCTCGCGTGCGCTCTCTCTCTCTCTATCTATCTATCTATCTGTCTATCTATCTTTTCTCTCCATCTCTTCTTCTCCCGCCCTCTCTATCTTTCTGTTTTGCTGTGTCGCTAATCATGGATGCAGCTGACTATGTATATAAGCAAGAAATGGGTGAGACGCCTGCATTTGGTGCAGGGCTTTGCTGCACCTAAAGTCCTAGGGTAGAACGCACTGTGGAGCAGCATGTTGTGAAAAGACTGATGGCGTGGCATACATTGCTGCCCCTCCAAAGTTGCACTGCTGCAAGGGGTCTGCATGGTCGTGAACACTTTGGAAATAGCGACTGAACACCCAATCACCCTTCTCAAAGGCCGTGAGGCACGCGGCGTTTATCTGATCACAGCTGGAACTACCTCACGGCAACGAAGTTTTACTGTCAATGGCGCAAATATGCACGTGAAGTGTAAACCGTTTTTTGGTAGCGACCTTGTAAACCCCCAAAAGCATGTTTGTTTTCGTGAAGCCACCTGAAAGATGCGCACAGCCCCATTTGATAGCAGTTTCCACCGCAACAGTGGAGGCATTGCGATCTGCCACGCAGCGGGCTCCGTCGCTTCTCGTTAACCAAGGCATCCTGTGTTGCCTGGGCTGCAACTCCCCTGAGTCCCTGTCACGTTGCACTGCTATGCAATGCTCATGTTAGACCTTCCTGCACATGCGCGGGGGGCTTGTCAGTGGAACCAAAAATTGCACATCCTTAAGTCCGAGCTACATGTCTTTGACAACGTTGTCAAATTGGTAGCCAGGCCCTGAGCCATCCATGTATATCTTGGCAAACTCCTTCAAGCCATTGCCATCGACCACATCCAAGCCCAAGTGGGTGGCAACCCGAGCGACAAAACGTTGGAACTTGTCCATATCTTTCAACCCCACAATCAAATTGTAGCCTTAAACTGCAGCCCGTTGACATTGAAGGACTTGAAGTTTTGAAAATTTAGTCGGGGCGATACCATCGCATTCACCAACAAAAGCTGCGCCTTTGGCAGCCAACGCTGCTTTGAAACATCTAAACTCGACATGGCACATGTGCCCACATGCGTGCAAACATGATGCGGCCATACCAAGAAAGAGCCGGGACTGGAGCTTACCATCATGTCAGTGCGACAGCATGATCCGACAACAACATCTGAGCGTGAGACAGCCTGACAGCATGCCGGCGTAACACCATGCCACGATACCCGCGTGACAGCACGTTAGCTTGTCTACACGTCCGGACGCCTGCATTCTGCACATACAGCGCGGAAAAATTATTGCACCGCTTCAGCACATCGGCATGGCAACGCCTCAACAGGCCAGAATGAAAAGCATCAGCACGACAGCACGATGGCAAAGATAGCAGCTAGCATGGCAGAGTGTCTGCCTGTCAAGAATGTTGACATGACAGCGTGCAGCATACAAGCGTGGTAGCCGGCACAGCAATATTTCAACATGACATGACATCAGGCTACCGGGTACCGTGACATGTCAGCCATGCCATTACGCCACGACAATGTCCGCACGGCACACCCGCAAGTCTGCAAAGCGCTTACTTCGGAAATTGCCCGGAAACCACCTCGAAAGAACTCGGCGTACAAGTTCTTATCGTCAGGGTCCTGGGTTGGACCCATAGTGTGAGGCCCCATCTTCGTCAGCTTTTTCTTCCTCGAGTGTTGGATCGAAGACGGACCTCAGCTTGAAGAGCTTGGGTGAGTCTCAGGGCCACCTTTGCTCTTGTGCGGCGGAGATGCACGGTCTTTTTGGGCAGTGGTGGCACGTTCTCAAAAGTTCAAATCTGTTGGTCTACCCAAACGCGGCAAAAAAGATGGCGGCGGAACGGCGGCAATGCGGGAACGAATTCATAGGGTCATCTACAACCATAGGAAATGGCTGCAACGAAAATGAAGCCGGAGCTTGCTCGATTCCTGCACCTGGTGCGCTTGCAACAAATAAAAGAGAGGTCCTTCCTGTACTGTCGGACTGTAGGGTGAAAGCGCTGTACTGACTCGCAGGCTGTCACGACGCACACACGATAGGCGCTTCTTGATGCCAGGTGGGAAAAGCCGACATATCTGGCAGTGACACCGAGCTCT
Organism: Durusdinium trenchii; assembly: GCA_963970005.1. Lineage (NCBI taxonomy): Eukaryota > Dinophyceae > Suessiales > Symbiodiniaceae > Durusdinium > Durusdinium trenchii. The sequence goes on from CAXAMN010028639.1 coordinate 392,934, forward strand.
TGTTAGTACCTACTGTGTTCCTGTATACTGGTCCATGAGCAATGTGGCAAAACATTACGGCAAAGAAGGGAACATCCTTCTGAGATGTCCTCAATCCTTTGACCATCAGAATGCTGCGAACTGCGAACTCATATTCAGCTGGTGTTGAAAACCTGCAAAATGGACTTGGACACATGTGAGCTGCGCTTCCGGTCTTAGTGTGAAATGAAAGTTTCTGAAACAACAAGCGTTCGCCACAATCTGTACGGATAGACCTGGACAAGGTGAGTCCCACTTCCCTGTCCTTTGGCCGGCCCTTCAAGATGCTGTTTGTGCAGAAAGCTGCACAATGAACACCGACTAAAAAGAGATCTGATCAAGCACTGGCAGAAAGTTGTGGAGTAACGATGTTGGCTTTAGAATCAGCCTAAGAGAAAGAAAAATCTCTCGCGCCAAAGCAACACATGTCAAAACTGCAATATAAAAAAACCTGCAATTGTTGACCTCAAGCTCAGACTGAAGTTCTGAATGGACTTGTTGTACCATATCTTGGAGGCTGGAGGGCCGTCCAACACAAATAACGTTTCGTTTCTGGCTGCGTTCGTACAACGCAGCGATCATAGGTAACACCTTACGGCCCGTACGGCGTTTCTGTTCGACAGAACCCCAATCATTGAGGTCTCCATGTTAGACCAAGGACCACAGACAGGTTCCGAGACAACAACATCTGGCTGCTGCTCACCAATGACCCTTTTGGTCAGAAACCATTCCTGGATGTGGAAATGTCAACAAAATATACTGTCACTTGGCGTTGTACCTTCACACCACACAGCGCACAACGTTGGCTTTATCTGGCAGAGCCAGAAAAACTCAAGAACGCGAACTTCACCTCGTAGCCCACAGTCCCAATAATAATTGGTATGTGAAGTGGCATCTGCGCTGAAAAACTCCCCAGCATCTTTGTATACGAAATCGGGCCCTGGAACTATTGGCACGCCCTTACCACGAAGTCGCTGAGGAGGAGGACGCTCACGCAGTGGAAGTTCAACTCCCGGCTTCCCAACTGCAAAATAGTATTGACCCTGACCATCCTTGACCAACACCAACCATGAAGCTTTCGTCAGAAAGACCTCGATCTTGGATTTGTCTCCCTAACCATAGAAAACTGCATCGCCAAGGGGCAATCAAGCAATCAACTCATTGGGCATACGGAATCATTGCCCCACTCACGTCTAGGCCCTTGGATATTTCACTTCTGGTCTAAGCTCCTGACTTAGCTGCGATGGCAAATGAACCCAAATGAGCCAAATGGCCGAGATGAGTTCAATCATGAAACATCTTCCTGCGCGCTTCAGAGATGGAGACGCACGACTCCCAAAATGACCAAAATGGTCATTCAATCCAGCCACAGGCATAGCTTTATGTTTCTTGGTCTTTCATCGAGACACGCGCCAGCCAAAAATGGTACCACCCCAGCTGACATCACAAACTTGCTAGACAAATGGCCCTAAGCAAAAAACATGTCAAGCTAAGTGCGCCTTGGCATCCAGACATTTGCGCCGATATATAAACCCGGACAATTCGATGATAAATCCAGATTCCCTGCGCGCTTTGAAGAGAAGTTCGAGATGCGAGCGCCGAATAAGCACCGGAAGAAATCTTTGGCCCACGGCCCTGACACGTATTCCGGAAACATTAAAGGATTTCCCTTGCGCACTTTCGCTCAAGATTCCGCGCCAAAGGTTTCCAACTGTACGTCTTCAAAGCCATGTTCAATATGTCTACACGGCTTTCAAAGCATAGTTGGTCGAAGGAATCGTGATGGTGCTCCCTCCTCTCCAATATGTTTTCCGAGTTGGTCGCACATGTTTAGTTTAAGCAAAGCTTTCTCCAGCAAAATGATCATCTCAACGGGCTTCTTTATGACCTTGCGGCCTTTGCCCTTGTTTTAAGTTTGGTTGGCTGCGCTCTACCATCAACTTTTCTTGCGCGCTTCGCGTCATACAGCCACAGTCTGTACGCATAGGTCGCAAAAACACTGCTGCAAAGACTTTATCAACCACAAGGCCATTTTGCTTTGCCAAGACTCAGGAAGCCCAGGCTCTAAGCCATCTTCAAACCATCTCAATCTTCTGCCCTAAACAATGAGCCAACAAGGTTCCAAGTTTTCGACTATGGAATAGCATACATTTCTGAATTTCCGAAGGAAGGCCAACTGAAATCTCTCAACAACACATCTCATTTATGATCTGAAGAAATGCCCGGACTGTATGCATGAGCATTGCCCAAGGTCCTTCCAAATAAAGACTCTCCAAAGACTCACACGTTTCAGGCCAAAAAGTAAGTTCAACAAAAACACAATCAGCGAAAGGGGAAAACCGTTTTCCAAGAACTGTTGACAAACACTTGCAGGTAAGACCATCAACAGTGAACTGCTAGAGTTTCTCCACAGCACATGTGAACTTTAATAATGCTTCATAAAAGTTTCAAATTTGATACACAAGGGCTGCAAAAGGCAGAGCTTGTCCCGTTCATATACTTACTTTGAATTCTCAACCACTTCCTGGCCCTCTGAACCTGCATGTGTCTCTTCCAAGTTCTTTGTGACTAAAAACTAGAGATCTCTCGGCGCTGTGACAATATTCATGTGGGAACAAGCATGTCAGTCGCTTCACACAGACTCTTGCAGAATCTCAGGCGCTGCCTTTTTTGAACTACACAAAGAGAATCAAAAACCAGGGTGGGCCGTTTGCAGATGTTCCTGAGGTCTTGGCCTGGTGCCCCTAAAGGCGATCAGCATGCGTCATGCGTCATATAGCTGCGATACTAAACTAAAGAACTGTAGTCAACACCAGGGATAAACTAACGGCAGCTCATAATGTTTTGAACAGCTGTCTTTACGCAATAGGGAATAGATACCTCAAAACACGCAAAGGCATCTTAAATAGACGTGGCTTATCAAAGACTCTTGGTTGAATACTTCATATTCAAACCATTGCTCCTGAACTTTCTTTGTTATTCTTGATTTTCTGTGTCTTAAAACTTGAAACCATTAGCTTGACTAAATTTATGCAAGTTAGCTATGGCGACCTACCTGATCTGCACATCCCTGGTCCAGAGCCCTGGTCCAGCCCAAAGCCTGTTTTGAACTCATCTCAATCCTCACTGTTGCTTCCGCGGTGCCCCCGAAGCTGATGAAGGTGCGAAAAACTTTTTGCCAAGGCTTGGTCATATTGAAGGAATTGGATTACCCGCTCCTTGCTCTCTATGCACTTTCGCAAGCTTCCTGGCCTCTCCTGCAGATCGGCCCGATAATGGCACAAGACGAAGTGGCACTCCTCCACCCACCTCGAAACTCTCCTCTCTCATTGCGATAGTCACACACGCGTTCAACACAACAAGCGCGAAAGAGTTGCAAGCAAGCGGTCTGCTTTTCTTGAGCGTTGAGCCTTGAGCCAAAGACGTCAGTCATGCACTCAGAGTGTGGGGCCGTACAGTGGTGATAAGCTGTCACAAAGGGAAGCACTCCCTTTTGTATTCAAAAATCAATTCAGAAGGGTGGTGATTTGATAAATCAGTTGTCAAACCCAAACGACCCAACACTTGCTTTGCACGACAACTCAAGGCATCCCTTTGAGGGCTACCTTTCTTGATCAAGCTAAAAAGAACTCAGTGGTTAAAAAGAAAAGCTTTGAACCCCAAAACTAACTCCGGGCAGCCCAGTTGAGAGAGTGGCACTGTATCGGGCTGCGGCAGGCAAAGCTCTGACACATCCGGCGCGTGGCCACCGTAGGCTTCAGCGAGGGCGTCAGGCAGCAGGGCTCCGCCCACCAACTGTGGCCTTCGAGGAGGTTCAGATTCTCTAGCCCGCAGGCCGTAGGTTGTTGCAAGGGGCTCAAGATTCAAACACACATTTCATTCAAAAAACTGTTACGGGCATCCTTGCGCGCGCACAGTTTTCAAGTGGATGTAGGATTCTGCATACGCCATACGCTGCTTCATACTCTTCCTCTCTCATATTTGCGTGATTTCTAGTTTCTGCCTGTCAGAAGCGCCTTTGACCTGCGCATCTCCACTCTTCACACGATTGCTTATTTCATCTTCCTGCTGGAAGATGGAGGTATATATATATATATGCCTATCTATCTATCCATCCATCTATCTATGTATATAAGACAAGCTGTCGGGAAACCTAGGCCTTTCGAAATACAGCGCTCGACAATAGGGTGTGTGTGCGTGTGTAAACCGCTACCACAAGCGGATGATCAGAATTGAGCGCGTGAGCATAGAGCATCGAATTTCGAGCGTTCTAACAGCAGGGGGTAGCGACGCCCATTTGATCTGGTGAAGCATTGGGAGACGTCCCGGTTTCTACCGGCGTTTTCAACTAGTGATCAAGCTGTTCACTCCACTCTTCTTACATATCTCGACGGCGTCGTGCATATACCTGCTGACAAGAGGCCGTGAACTTAGGACGTCTGGGGCTATGCCACCTTTCCACCGTTCCTCTAACCAAAATCATTTCACAGTGTGAATAGGGCGACGCCAACTCTGGCGACACCGTCGAGCACCCACGCGCGGTTCTATAGCCGGCAGGGGCCTTCCCCTTTCCAATCAATATGTACCCCCGTCAAGGGCACGTTGAATCCAGATCTCCCGTCGGGGAGTTCCGAGCTGCTATCGGGCACAAACTCGCGGTTCTTACGAGCCGTTGTAGAGCCAGCCTCGAGCGCAGCTGCCAGCGGCGAAGTTAACTAAAAGAGAGCGAACCCCCACGGAAGAATTTTCCGCCCAGTGAGCTACGGGAAGCTGCGCAGTCCCTGCCTTCAGAATCAAACTACAGTAGTTCCAACCTTCTATGAATAGCGGGCCCTCCTTGTTCCCGGGCCTCTTGCGCAGTGCAGCTTTATCGATTCTGTTCAACTTATTCTCCTCAATTCGGCTCCAGATTACTTCGATTCGCAATTTCCAGGTTCAATCATGCCAGATGCCGTTCACTCCAACAGTAACAGTTGTCATACCAGCACACCACGTCAACACCACGAGTTCGCCCAAAATCACACCCTCCACAACCTTCTTGGGCTCTTGATCAACCGGGCCCAGTTGGGTTGATAACCAATCGTGGATTCTCGGATGAGCTTTAACTATTTGTACGATGAACTCCTATCCACCAAAGATGGTTTGGAACATACTCGAACACTCTACGCCCTGTGCGTCTAAGGCCCCTGCAATCCGAAGGAACCACCAGCAGCGTCGACGCCCAGTTTACGTGGGCTTTGACGCATGCTTCCATGTTCAGAATGACCCCCCCTTAGGATGTGATCAGGACATATTGTCCTGTCTGCGTAACCTAGTGGCCATTACGTTTCTCACGCATTCCCTGCCGCGACTTTGCCTAGGCTCATTTTTTCTGAGTCATCAACCTGACATTTGTTGCACTCGCTGATTGCATGATCGAGTCATATACATCCAGAGCGTTGCCTTGTATCATGTTGCTTTTCGCACACGCGCTTGCGAGTTTGACGACAAAACTGCGCCCTCCTCAGCGAGGGCCATGTGTGTGTAAACCGCTATCACAAGCGGATGATCAGACTTGAGCGCGTGAACATAGAGCATCGAACTTCGAGCGTTCTAACAGCAGGGGGTAGTGGCAGATGATTTGGGACCGCTACCAACGAAAACGCCCATTTGATCTGGCGAACCTCCAAGTGCAGATTTCGTGGCAGGCACAGCACTTCGTGAACTTCCAAAGTGCAGATTTCGTGGCAGGCACAGCACTTGTTGAACCTCGAACCTCGAAGCACAGAATTGGTGGCAGCCACAGCACTTTGCGAAGCTGGATGCGCAGATTTCGTGGCAAGCACAGCCCAGCACTTTCTGAACCTGGACAGCCTGGAAGTGCAGATTTCAGGGCAGGCGCAGCACTTTGTGAACCTGGAAGTGCAGATTTCGTGGCAGGCACAGCACTTTGTGAACCTGGAAGTGCAGATTTC
>CAXAMN010028639.1:398915-431621 GCA_963970005.1 Durusdinium trenchii
ATTTCGTGGCAGGCACAGCACTTTGTGAACCTGGAAGTGCAGATTTCGTAGCAGGCGCAGCACTTTGTGAACCTCGAAGTGCAGATTTCGTAGCAGGCTCAGCACGGTGTGCACCTCGACGCTCTCGATCTCAAGACCTCTAGATCGCATTCTGTGCTATCTGACGCGTGTTCTCAGATGTGTGTTCTGATCATTGCGTTCTCATATGTGTGCTCTCTAGACCTCAACCTCTAGATCTCCAGACCTCTCAAACTCCAGCCTTGAGACTATATTGTTGCTTCTAGACCTATAGCAGAGAATCTCAACACCTCTAGATCGCTAGACCTCCGCACCTCGCGACCTAGATCTAAATTTTAAGACCTTTTGCATCGAAGCACTCGGCCTAGATCTCTTAATTCCTTTGATCTCTATAGACCTTCAGATCGTTCTCTCGATTTCTCGATTTGTGGACCTCTAGACCTAGAGACCTCTACAATACAACCAATTGTCTGGATCTAGGCATGGAGCTTTGTATCTAGATCTCTCTTGCAGTAATCTCTACTTGGATCGCTTTCCCGACCTCTAGACCTCTGTCGCCTAGAGAGTATTGTTTCTAGGCCTCTAGAAGTAGAGATCGTTTCGTTTGCTTTTGGCAGTTTCAACTTGCCTGCTCTTTTTCGTTTGAAGTCATATGTTTTGCATTTGCAAGTGTTACCTATCTCTTCCCATCTCTTCCCTCTACCGCTTACTTTTTCCTCTACTTTCTCTTCCCCTGTGATCGTGGGTGCTCTACCTCGGACTCGTCCTTTTCGAACTTTACACTGTTTGGGGTCTCTTGCCGGGAACTTTTCTGTCTATACATGATTCCCTTCTTGCTCCTGTAGAACGAACTTTGACAGTTGAAGTTAAGAAGATCCAAGAGGCTGCAAGCACCAAGATGTATATTTTGCTCCATCTGCATACTTGAAGTGGCCAATGGGGTAGCCACCGAGCCCAAATAGGCCGAAGGCCATTTCTGCGCCACCCTTCCAGTATGCAACTTGGAACTCGAAGAAAGAGATGCCTAGAAATAGCGGCATGGTGGTGGTAAGGTGTAGAATATCCTTGACTTCAGCGAGCACCGGTCCTTCCGGCTTATGATACTCGCCTTGGACTGCCAAGTCGGACTAGAAGGATCACAAGTTTCTCTCTTTGTCTGAAGGTTAGCATGGGTCTTGAGGCAATCTGCAAATGATTCCAAATAGCGTGACGCGAGGCCACTACAAGGGCCCTGGTTTCACGCCAAGGTCACCAATGAAGACGGGAGTCGTGGGGAAGACCTTCCCGTAGTGAGTAAAGAATGTACGCTGAAGATCGGCCGCTGAGTTGGCTGTGTTAAAGCTGTTGACCCATCTCTGAAGGTAGGCCGGGTAGAGCTGGTGCTTTGGCCTGTAGCCATACTTTTCGGGAGACCTGCACTGGAAAAGCGCGCCAAAAAGTCTGGCGGGAGGGAATGCACTAGGAGGCTAAGCAATTCAGGCATCCTGTCCCTTGACACAGACTGGTTGCAGAATAAGGAAACCAAGGGACCTCATGGCATCCTCAATCAGCAGCATTTGCCCCAAGGCGGGCAGACCCTCGTTGTTGGGGCAGGCAGTGCAAATGGCATAGGAGAAGGTGGTTGTAAAGTTGATGACGGTCCCCACTACTCGTGCATCCTTCTCAGCATCCAACACAGCGTCGAAAGAGCTGACGATGGCTTTTGCCAGCAACGCAGCCTAAGGCTGCGAATCGAAAAGGACTCGCTGAGTCCTGGTGAGTCCCGGTGAGTCGACGCGAAACAAAAGGACAAAAGGTCGAGGAGTCGAGGTGAGTCGATGCTTTTGTTGTACGTCGTGTCCGTGGAATCGGAAAGAATCCGTGCCACTCACGGGAAAGTCCCAAGTTGAAGGCTCTGAACTTCGAAGACTTCGTAAACTTGGGGCTTTCTTGCGACCAAGGTGCATCCCCGGGAGCACTGTTGGCGGTGCGAGGCATCTTCAGATCAGGCTCATTGATCAAAATGAAGTACCTCAATGCTGGATGGTACTGCTTCTCTTTTGTCAAGAAGCCATTCTTCAGATTCTCTCCATACTGCTTCTTGATTTGGCTGAAGCAGTTATATTGTGTGGCAACGCAGCTTGTTGTCGGGTCTTGGTAGTAGGGGAAATCGCTCATGCCAGGGATCACCTTCAAATCATTTGCACGCGCTTCATCCAGGAAGTGCGCGTGGTCAAGCTCCGGATTGTTGCCATAGAGCCGAACCGCATTGGCACCTGGCACGTTAAACTTCAGCCAAGAAACGGGCCTGAGTTTATGTCATTACATGCACTTCTATCCCGCCTAGTGAATGCATGACATGAAGGTCTCCACGCCCAGATGCACTCCAGAGTGGTTTGGCTAAGTCTGTCATCCAATCATCAGACTTCAATGACTCTGTGGCTTTCACCGGCACTGGGCAATAGCTGATCCCTTTTAAAAGCGAGGGTGCATGGATCTTGGGCTCAGGGTGCACCACTGCGTGTTTGGAAGTTGTCGCTGCAGTAGTCTCAGCGGTGCTAGTCGTAGTCACTTTAATTGTGGTGGTGTTCGTAGTAGTCGTAGTCGTAGTCGTGGAATGCGGCACTGAGAGCTTCGGCACAGCAGGAGGTCCACTTGGCATCTTCTTCTTCAACCTTATGGACTTCTCCAGGCAGGTCATCCCACAGCAATAGAGCTTCTTGGAATTTGACCACTTCTCGACCCAATCACCTTGATCTTTTTCGCAATCAAAGCTCGTACAGTCTTTGCCTTCACAAGCATTGATGGTCGCAATCCCCGAGACAATGCTACGAGCTCTTTTCTGACGGTTGGCGCTGAAAAGGAAGCAGCCTGCTGCAGCAGCCCCAAGAACGCCACCAACAACAAAAGTCCAAACCAGGCGGCCAGTGGATGCTTGAGCAGCAACGTTTTCCCGGGGATCATTTGGGCAGCCTCCACCAGAAGCTGCCAAATTTGTCAAAGGCTGATACAGGTGGCGCCGGGAGGGTCTTGTACTTCGTGGGGGTATGCCTTCCGGTACGTAATGGGTCGTCTCCTGTGCATCTTCGATGTCGGTCGACATGACAAAAGGTCGCCAGCAGTCTGGTTGCGTTCAGTTCGACATATGTTGTTCAACAAGGTGTTTGAAAGTTCTTCGATGTTTTTAGTCGTGCATGTGTATGCAATGTCACTGCAGCCTTCATCTCTTGCACCCATGCCTCCCCGTCCAAGCCGCTGATCATAAATCGAATCAGGCATCCAATCAAGAACACTTCTTGAAAAAAGCTCGTGTAACATCGTGTAACTACAGTAAGTGCTGGTCAACACCCACAAAGCAGCCAATTCAACGGTTTCTTTTTTCTTCAAGTAGGCAGCTGTATCTTCGGCCGTGCACCAGTATGCAAGCCTGGTCGCTTGAACTTGTCAGCTACAGTTACAGCACAAAAAGCCAGAAAGTATCCTTCCAGTTCCTTACGAACTGGCTTCGAGCCCATCAGCAAGCTCAGCCTGAGGTCAGCACGGTGAGCCAGGATGATGTTGAAAGTGCCTGAAATGAGAACACTCTTTGAGTCTTCGAATTTTGTTGGCACTGCATGTTCGTCCATCTGTGCTCGATGGGATCTCTTCGACCCTCTCCATCTCTCTCCCTTGTTTCACTGCCTCAAAGCTGCCTCCCGGAGATCTGTCGGAAGCGCTTCAATCACCTTCAGGGCGTGGCAGCGACTATGTACCTTCATCTAGACCAACGAGTGCCCTCTTTCGGAAATTGCAATGAGGCTTCATTGCTGCGGTTAGCACAGGGGGGATTGCATTTCAACAGTCATTTGTTGCAGAATGCAATCTGGTGCCTCTCTGGCCTTGGACTGTGCGATATTGAAAGTGCACGACATCTTGAAAATCTGATGATTGCATCTCCGCTGGTGGTCAACTCTATATACTAGGCTTTGACTGCTCCTAGTTGCAAGCTCCCGGCTGAAGAAGTCCCTCCCCTGCGGGCCATGCTCACCTCATGGACTTCTGGCCTGCCAATATCTGACCTGCCGGAGGGGCACTGTCTTGGCCCGAGCATTTTGTAGGCACCACTAATTGCTCACGGTACAACCTCACTTTGTGGCAATACTAAATTTGGTCTCCAACAGCTTTGCCATTTGCTTTGAACACCCAACCCGGGATTGAGTGAGTGGCCTAGCTCGAAAGCACAGCCGGTAGCGATGTAGCCAGGTCCGCGGAGACCAAGCATCCTCTTTGAGGGTCTCAAGGCCTTGCTAAATTGCCCCAGTGCCCCATCACCCGATCCGAATATATATATATATTATATATATACATACATGCATGCATAACAAGACAGTCACATGCAGGCTAAGTTTCTGGCACATGTACTTGCCATCACCAGCTACCGGGTGGCCTATGTGAGCCATGTGCACACGGATCTGGTGCCTGGCCAGGTCATGTACAAGCGTCCTTCTACATTGTGCAGCAGACCAGTGTTCAAAACCTACCTACCATGGGAGACAGAAGCCAGAACAGCGCAGCGACAATCAGCCAAACACGGTGTAAGTCGACACAGGCGGCCAGGACAGTTGAAAGACATGGGGGCACAGTCGGACATAGTGGCATTTGCCAACATTGAGGAATCGCGACGTGCAGGACAGCAAAATCGTACTGCGACAAATCCGAGCCTCCGGCCAGTGTCGATGAGCACGGTGAGCAAGCAAAGGGCGCGGCCACTGCTCTCTACGTGATCCAGGACCCGAACCCTGAACAATCATGGCGCCAAATGTCTAAAGAAATTGATCTGGTCTATTCTAGCCAAGGGTTGACTGAACACTCATTATACAACTCATCCGCTCATTGCAACGTTCATCAGCCTGGTGCGGGCTGGTTTTCCATGTCCGCACACCACACCTGGGCTGCTCCCAGAATCAAGCCCGAATGTGGCTCGGAGAGGAGATGGACGATAGAAACCAATCGCTGTGCCATGAAGTTTCCATAAAATGAAGCATGGTCCAATGCGGAGCTGCGGCCAGTAAACCACGTCTTTGCCGTGTGTTTCCAATAATTGTTCCGGACCTCAAGAACGTGCAGGCAGGCCACTGGGCACATCGCGACCCCACAGGCCCCAGTCCAGCCGCGCATCAATGCAACGCTCGTCGTTGGCCTTCACAGGAAGCCGCCCATGGCACAGAACAACCTCATTCCATTGCAAGTCGCTAGCTAGCTCTCTCTCTCTCTCTCTTTCTCTCTCTCTCTCTCTCTCTCTCGCTCTCTCTCTCTCTCTCTGTTTTCATGAATTTCTTTGATGTTCTCGAGGGGTCCTCCATACAAACTGATATTGTTTGTGATATTTGTGCTTCAGATATTGTTGGTGACATTATTGTTGGTGTCATTACACTTGGAGTTATTGTTGGACACACTGTTGGTGATTTTATTTGCGATGTAATTGTTGTGGTGATTGTTGGATATATTATTGGTTCAGATATTGTTGGATATACTATCATTTACAGTATGATATTGTTGGTGGTATTATTGGTGGATTGCAAAGCACATTATTTGATAGTGCTACTTGGAAAGAATATGTTTATATTAAAATGAAAGGGGTGAATTTGTCCAATCCTCCCCTTCAACTTCCCTTCTGCTCCACGTGCTTACCTTCTCCAGTTTCTTTAATATTGCTTTCACTTTTGTATCAGTATCAGGTATCAGCTACATTAAATCCAACATTATCACCATCATTGACACCAACAATAGAAACAATAGCACCAAGTAAGTCACCAACTGATAGTGATGATGATGAAGATTTAGAAGATCAAGAATATATTAATACCGCTTCGCCAGTGCCACCATATTGCCACCAAGTCTCATATTCTCTGGCCTTGGGTGAGTCACCATCTCCCAGCCGTCTTGCTATGCTATACTATACACGCAAGCCGGATTGTCAGTTGTTAGACCTCACCTTAAGTCCCTAGCTTTGTGTTAAGCAATGGCAGCCATACATGACCAACCATCAAAGTATTCGTGTGAAGAAAAAGGAAAATGCAAAAAAATGCAAAACAAAAGCAAAAAGCAAAAACAATGCAAAAATAAAGCACAACAAAAGGCACAATAAATGCAAAAAAATAGCAAAATAAAGCAAACAAAAAAGCAACAAATGTAGCTTGCGTGTTTGTCGTTTTTTTGCTTTTTGTTCGCTTTACGTTCACCTTTTTTTTGCTTGATGTTCGCTTATTATCATGCTTTTGTCGCTTTCTTTCCCTAGGGCCCTAGGATATTGCTGACGGGTTTCCTAGGGCCTAGCTCACTTGACGATGGACGACTGATTTAATGCAATGCCGGAGGCCAAACATGCTCTTCTAAAGCAATGTCAGGTGCATGGCTGAATCCACAAGTGGAGTACAGAACTATTTTGGAGGCAGGCCCCTTCCAGTCAAGACACCACCTGCCCAGCAGCCAATTGAAGTTGCAAGTCCTCACTAGAAGATACTCCGATGCTTTCTCGCTTCCAGCTCGTTGAACTTCAGTGTTTGTTGCAAGTTCTTCCGAGCTGCCGGCGTAGTAGGCTCGATGCTCCTTCGCCACCAAGATCAGCCCGGATGTAGGGACATCCTTGGCATCAAAGAGTCCAAAACGTGATCATTAGAAGTCTTGTGATATTTTTGAAGAACAGTCGGACCATTGAGGTCAAATCCAGGCGATGAAGGAAACCTCTCTGGTGCTCTACCTGGTACGGAGATCTTCAGTGAACCCTCCCAAAGCATTCTCCATTGGAGGCATGTCTGTGGCGTTTATATGTACTGTAAACACATGACTGCGCTCGCCTCCCGTAAAATGGGGCAGGAGAAACGGGTGCTCAGAAAAGTCGAAAGCCTGGAGGGAACGAAAAAAGTGAACGCATTCAAACACCTTTTGGGACTTGAAGAACCTCTTGCGGCAAGGAGTTGATGCTCAGCGAGTTGAGCCATGTTGAGCCAACAAAATGCATCTCTGATGATTTCTCCATGTGTCTTCTCCGAGTGCTCAAGTCCTGAAGGAAGACTTACGGAAAAAGAAGGTGAAGTTCAAAGGGGTCTAACTGTTCTCCTTGCGTTTTCCACGCCTTCCCCGAGAGCTCTCTGGATCATCCTTCCCATCGTCCACCTTCCAAGCATTGCACTGCATTGTTGCATGCTTCATCCTTCTACCAAGCCAGGTCTTGGCAATGTTGTCTTTGCAGAGCGGCAACACGTGTCCAGAAGTCAGATTTTGGGATTCCAATACACTTGAGGTACCCAGATTGACGACTGTTTGCAGCATTTTCCAGCTCGGCTTTCAAACGACATCTTGCAGAGTAGTGGCTCTGTTCCGAACTAGCACTTGCCAGCTCCTAACCCGGTGGGGAGAGACAAGCTAGAAAGTGAACAACTCCGCAGAAGCACCATTAGTTTCACATTTGTTGCTTTCTCTACCGCTTGCTGTTTGGCAAAACATCAGAAAGACCAGGCGGCAAATTCACTCTAGAATCTGTAAAAAGTCTTGCTCATTGCCCCGTATTAGGGCTGCAAGCGTTACAACGGTCGGTCATCTTTCTCAGGTCGTCCTTCAGGGAGCAAAGGATCCCAACAGCCCACGGTATCCACTCATATCGACGCACTTTACAGCGGAAAAGATTGCATCTGCAAGAGCCTGCATGCACTCTAAGACTATCGGTCAATCAGAATGATCGCTGTGACCAAACTCTCATCCCATGCCTACCAAATTGAACAGTTGTTGGATTGACATGGTCTTTCAGCTGTAATGTTTGGTTAGGCCCGAATGCAAGCAAAAACAAGAACACTGGCAATGCGCAACAAGAAATATATACATAGGGAAAAGAATCGAAGAAACATCAAGAAATGCATAGGGATCACATATGGTGAGTCATCGTTAACCTCAAGGTCATAGAGTGGAACACTCTATGAAATGCACCTTAGCCTCACCACGTTCGCGGTGAGTTGGTGTGGAGCCTCAACAGGTGGTAGGCAATGAAACGCCTCAGCCATACGATCTCCATTCTTCAGAAACTGAGCTATTCGCTAACCAGCTCAAAAGTCTGAGGTCTACTTCGTGAAAACTAGTAAAATGGGCTAGCTCTGGAATCGGCATCTTTCCTGCAGCCTGCAGTGGGGCAGTTGTCTGATGTATCGAGAGATGGGTGACAGTACTGAACTCTGACTTAGCAATAATAAATATGCAAAACACAGCCTCAACGGTGCAATGGCACAAGGTACTTCAATATTTCTTTGGAATCCTTTGGAGTGTAGTTTTCCAGGCTTCTATTCATTTGCTCTTGGCCACCCTGCTTCCGCTCCTCGGCAATCTCCTCACGCAGCTGGCTGAGCGGCACCTGTCAAGGCTTGAAGGGTTGACGAGCCGACTTGAGGGCAAGCAGCGCGAAAGGTAGCCACAAGGGTGACAGGCGTCAGTACGGTACGGATGAGACACTTGATGAGGATGAGGACGGATGGGAATTGATGAGAAGGAGGAGGAGGGTGGATAAAAGGAAGGATGAGAATGAAGTTGAAGCAAAAACACCCCTAAAATACAGTAACTGGATCAAGGTGGAATCTTATGACCAAGGGTGACTACCACCAATTCAGAAAAGAAAATCAGTGCTGAAACCTCAACAATCAAGGACTTGGAAATCTGAAGCCTGGCTACACGTATCTTTCTCTACTATGTTTGGTTCGTACGGTTTCCTAGCCGAGATGGCGATGCCACCAGCTTAACGGCTTCGTCTTCGACCCTTCTCCAACAGCAGCTCTGTCTAATAGACGGCTCAAAAGTTTTTGATCGTTTTCTACTGGAGAATTGTGTGTTTAAAAAATGAAATTGTTTGACAGTTTTCGACCTTCCGAAGAAACGCCGTTGCACAGGCTTCCCTGCCTCTCGGCGGCCCATGCCTGCCGGCCCTCGATCGGGGGGCAGCGGCGATGATTCGGCCAGCTCCACCTGGGCCTTCGTTGTATAGGAACGTTGCAGATCACTGATATATAAATCTATCTTTGTACTTCATGTAGGTATTATATATGTGTGTAACCCTTGAGCTCACAGGGAGCCTTTCGGATTACTTTTATGCGGCAGGGGGCTGGAGTGTGCTTCAGATGTCTCCAGCCAACGAAGACGCATCTGTTGCACTGTGATATAGTTCTGGAACGCCAGAACTATGTATCTGCTTTCCTTTTGTGGTGTTCACAAGTTGTGACTCTACTCTTCCCTAAAGGGCTAGTGCACGTGGCAGACAAGAGCGTACGACGTCATCTCGACCTGATCGTCGCCTCGTTGAGCTTGAGTTTTGGCCTTTAACTAAAGGTGCCCAGGCCCCCTCTCCTGACCTTTCAGGATTCTGGTTCCTTAGGTTGCCATGTGGCGAGCGGCATTCGAGTCAGTATGCATGTCAATAAGTGTGTGATATTTTATATAGTGGGAAAGCGGCACTTTGATATTACCTTCTGTCAATCAATGGCTTTTGAATCCTGCGAGTCCTCACCCTGTCGACCTTTCATTTTGCATCAATGAAAGCCTTGCAAAAGAAAACCCCATGTTGCTCTCCCCCTATTCCGGCCACAAACCAAAACTTGCTTAAGCAAGAGTGATAACCACTGCTTCAGCAGCTCTCGTAGCCTCACAGTCATTAGCTGGCCTCGCTCAAGCCTGGAAAGACTGGTCGTTTTTCTTCGCGGTACTTGGAAGATCGATGACGAGCAATGCTGGAGAGGGAAGTGCTCTGGTCATTCTTCGACACCACCTGACAGAAGCGGCTCAAATTTTTCCTCCCCTCAACTGCACAGAAGCAGTGCAAAAACGGAAGAAAGGATCCAAATGCCTCAGTGACGCAAATCAGCAGCTCCATGAAGAAGTTCAAACGGCCCTGGAGCTCTGTGAGGCCCTGGCAGAATTACGTATAAAGCTGCTAGTAGCTATTTGCATACTGGGATCGCGATAACTCCCGCTGTTCGCTGCAAAAATCGTTCTGTAGAGATTGGGGGTCTTCCACAAGGCCCTGGCAGGAAGAATGAGTGGTATCCCATCAGTGTCTGATGCCTGCACATCCGGCGCTAGGCCCTGTGCAACACGAGTCTCTTGGAGCCGCTCCAGCGCATTGACCTCATCCTTGGAACGTTTCCCCAAGAAAAGGAGGCTGTCTTCACAAAACATGGCTTGATGGTTTTCCGCGACCAACCATGGATGTTGAGGGGTGCCCCTACCTTAAGACGAATTTACTTGAAAGCTGATATTTAGCCCATTTAGCGCCAAGAAAAAACTGGCCGCCATCAAACTGACAAGTAGGGAGTGGCCATGTGGCAAGTTCAACGGCAAGTGATGTGCTTAGCACAAGCAGTCACATCAGACATTATGTCTGGTCTGCTGACGCAGGCACGTCAACTTCACCACATTTCACCACGATTCGCACCGCAACAGGGAACCATGCTCACCTGGAAGGTCCTCTGAATAAAGAGTGAGAAACCCTTCGACCTGCTCAAAAAACATTCCGGACAACTCCATGTACAAATCAATGCGCTGACAAGAAAAATGCGAAGTTCTCAACCAAACCAGGCGATGGTTTCTTCCCAACATCCAAACCTACTCCTGATCCGGAGTTGCTCGGGCTTTGCTCCGGAACCTGCTCCGGCACTCGTTCTAGAACCTGCCCAGGGCCTTTTTGAGGCAATGCTGCACTCAGCTTGACTGACAACGCCGCATAACAAGCAAGAACCAATGAACCTGCTCCCAAACCAGCCCTGGGGCCTGACGACATGTCAGCATGACAGCGTGGCCAAATGTCAGCATCTCACTGCCAGCATGTCAGCACTTGAGCGTGACCCGCGTCAGCATGACAACATGCCAACAGTTGCGACATATTGGCGTGCCTACACGTCCACATTGCACATAACACACCAACATGACACCATGTCAGCATATCAAGGTGACAAAACCTCGGCAATCAGCAGCTCCAGAACCGCTCCAGAAGCTGCTCCGAAACCTTTTTGGAACCTGCTTCGGAACCTGCCCAGTCAGAACAAAAGTCTTTACTATGGCTGAAGACCCCTAAGATTCGCTGTTGGTGAGAAACATGTGCATCAATGTGGATTGTTTGCCCCAGAGGGAGGGTAAGCATCCGGGCACCTTCATCGACTCCAACTGCTCTCCCAGCTGGGCAGGGTCATAGCGTTTGTTCATCCTGGGGTCGCCAATCTCCATCTTCACAGCCTGAGGGTCATGCAATCTTGGCATGAGACTCCACGAGCAGAACTACAAAGCTGATCATCTCTCTTGAAGCACTTCGGATGACCACTCCTACACTTGCAATCACAAATTCGCGTGCATGTTCAAAAGTGGGCCTTACTTCCATTCATACTTGATATATAAATCTCACAAGTCAACGTCACCACAGCTCATGAGCAACCCCTCCAATGGTTGGCATGTCCTGACCTGCAGTCCTGTCTACGCACTATGCCTGAACACACTTGACGTTTCAAGAAGCAAGAGACAGAGAGAGAGAGAGAGAGAGAGACAGAGAGAGATAGAGAGAGAGAGTGGCTCAAGATCTCGGCTCAAGTAACAGGTGGCTCAAGCCGGGTAACCTGACACTGAGTTGGAGGGTGGCACTGGAACTTCCTCCTTGTGTTTGAGTTGGTCCAATCCTACCAGATTGGTGGCCGTGCCTTTGCTAGTTATTGAGATTGAAGGTGGCCTGACAGAGTTTGTTCTGTGGCATGGAGATGGCCTGGAAGGACTACACCCAGGACTATGAGAAGTGAAATCCCGCAGGCCCTACATAGCATGCTGTGGCTGTCACACCTCGTGGATCTGGGCGGACAGGGCGAATGCTCAGAGATGGGGGTGCAATCAATGTGGGACACCGTGGCCGACAGGCAAAGCCTCATGGAAGATGCCCAGGTCACCCTCTCGAAAGCCGAGGCGGCTCCGAGGCAAGGACAAGCAGTTTGTGGAGCCACCACCAGGCCTCATGAACAAGTCCAAGCAGCAGGGCAATGCAGTGGAAGCCACCTTGCGTAAGGCATGGGGGACGATGCCTGTGGAAGTTCAAGCGGCATTGAAAGGAGTTGGGCCCGACTTCACACCAGAGCCGGAATACCAGCCATTGGAAGAGGTCTTGAAGGCTCATTTGGATGCCCTGCCCCAAGAATTGAAAGAAGTGGTTGAAGGGCTCATCAAGCCAGCTCAGACGGCCACAGTTGATGTGACAGGACAACTCAAAGCAACAGTTGGAGAGTTGCGGCAGCTGTCAACGAAGAAGCAATCCCTCCAGAGGAGAGTTGATCAGGCCAAGGAGCAATACGAAAGCCTGTTGGATGAGCTCAAGGGTGTCCAGGAGGCCATTGACAAGGAGCACAAGCAGCTGGGGGATCAGTCTGAAGCGTGTGCCAAACAGCTGAAGGAGGAAGCGGTTCCAACCTCCCCCAGCAGTGACCATGTGCTTGATCCAGACACCACGGAGCACGTCCTGAAAGCTTAGGGGCAAGCTGGAATCCTGTTCAACTCTGACCAGCAGAAGGAGCTGGAGGGGAACTTGGCTGAAACGATGGCCAAGCACCGCAAGACGGAGGGTGAAGCCCAGTTGAGTGGGTAACACCCACTGCTGTCATTTTGAAGGTGAAAATGGGTGGCGTTTTCCAGCAAATGAGGGGCCCTGGTGGAAAACAGGTTTTGATGGGAAGTTGCAGAGCAACCAGGGGATTTCCTCCAACAGTTGGGAGTGTTTGGCTGTTTGGAGAAGTGCAGTGGGCCAAACAGACAGGGGAAGTGCTGTTAATGGCCTTGATTGGTTTAGATGGCATGGATGTGCGGAGCATGCATTTCAATGTCCATATGCGACTGCTTGGCATCAAGGAATGCAGCCGTATACCGATGTTTGCGTGTACTATGACACACCTTTTACAAAGGATCCTGAAGAGCACAATTTTTCCATTGCATTGGGTGTTGACCCCACCCCATCTTACTTTGCCTTAGAGCTGGGGGAGCCCATGTCGGACGCTTTCCTTGGAACTGGCACTGCAGAAAAGAGTGGGGAGCAACTGCAAGATGAGCAGTGCAGTGGACAAGGGCCATCAGCCCTGGATGATGCAGAACACCTTTCCGCAAAGACGGAAGATTTGATTTCTGAGAATGAAGATGATAGCGCATGCACTCAGGACAACAAGCAGAGTCCAGGCTATCCTAAGAGGGATGTGCAACGGGCACCGCGCACCACGAGCACAAAGCGGCTAGGGACACCTAGACCTGCTATCAGCGGGACTCGGAAGCACATTCTGCATCAGGAAGGGCTGCCTTTGGACACGACAGTGGCAAAGCAATGCTCCCTCCTGGGAGGAGGCAAGAGAGAGAGAGAGAGAGAACAAATCACCCAGGCTTGCTATTAGCGGGACCCTGGAAGGTACTGACGAGCATCACACAAGGACAATAGTGGCTATCCAAGCCACACAGCAGCAGCTCCTTGGAGGAGGCAAAAGAGCTCGAGATGATCAGGTCTGGGAGGATGAACCGGACCAACAACAATATACAAGCCCAGGGAGGCTACAAAACAGGCTGCAAGTGCTACAGCAACGAGCCAAAGAGGCCATAGATGGCCTACCGGTTGAATGTCGTGATGATGTTCAGTTTGGTATGCATGAAACCAGGGTATGGGGCTTGGAGGCCCTAAAGCATGTTTTGAAGATGAGGCTGGCGTTGCAGAGCAATCTCTATTTGTGTCGACCTGTTGAAACAGAGCCTGCCATTCCGCCTTCGGTTGAACTCCTGGCGGCAAACTTGACGTTGAACATTCACAACAAAGGCAATCGATGTTTCGCCAATGCTGTTCTGCGGATGTGGTGCTGGATAGGGGCACATCATTCCGATCCTGCCGCTTTTTGGGGGCCTTCCACAAAGTTGTGTATGCAGATTTTGCAGCAAGATGAGATCTCGGAACTGCAACCGGCCATTGCTAGGCTGGAAAACCCGCAAAACCAACACGATGCCTCCAAATTCCTTGTTCACCTCTGGGAAATGTGGGGGCAGACTGGCTTGCAAGGAAATTGGCACGCACACTTTGGAGGTCGGTGGCATGAGTATGACACTATTCCGCTGTACATTCGGATGCCAGTAGAAATGGGTGATGAAGTGCATTTTGAACAGCTGCTAGCTGAATGGGCCAATGAGGGCAATGGGCAATGTTTGGGAGCTGATGTTGAGCACATTGTTTTTCATGTGGGCAGGTACCATTTGTGCCCTCAGAAAAAGTCCTGGATCAAGCATCATCACTTGCTGCACACGCCTTCCACTTTCCGGTGCCCTCAACGAACACAAGCTGGCCACACGGGCCAATCCATGTTTGTCCTCAGGGGCATCATTGGGCACCAAGGCCCTCAGCTCATCAGTGGGCACTATGTCACCATGCTGGTGGAAGGGGAGGCCGTGTGGATCGCTGATGATGGACGATGCCCTGAGGCCAAGAAAGAAGTGCCTACTGACATCAAGAGGGACACAGTGATGATCTGGGCATCACGGGCAGAGCAATCAACATCACCCAATGGACAAAGGACTCCAAGGAATGGATGATCCAGCAGCCTCACTCCATTGTCATGATGGTGGAAACACACCTCAACCACCAGAAGATGGATGGTGCACACAATGAACTGTGCCGTCATCGGTGGCAACCGTGTTTTCTGGAGGCGCATGACACAGGAAGAGGGGGCAACAGTGGAGGGCAGCTCTTCTGCATGCGAGAAGGGCAATCTGGCTACCGCCTGCATTCCTTCAACCTGGACGGCAATGGGTTCTTGGCCAATGTCTTGCAGAGGCAGCGGTGGGAACTTGTCTTGATATCTGTGTACCTCAAATGTGGTGAGGACCTCAACTCCAGTGCCAACTCCACAATCCTTGGAGAGCTAGCGGCTTTTGTCAAGCAATTGGCAATTCCCTGGATTGCAGTTGGGGATTACCAAGTGCCGCCAGAACAATGGGACGGTCATAACCTGCTGAACGTCCTTAAAGCAGACCTGGTATGTAGTGGACAACCCACCATGGTCACTGGAGCTGAACTGGACTACCTCATTGCGCGCCGCACAGTGGCTCCCTTCATTGATTTGAAGGTGACTTGGGACGTCCCATGGAAGCCCCATGCGGGGCTGGTCATCAAAGTGGACCAGGAGGCTCCCAGATTGGTTCTGCCACAGCTGACTCAATACCCGGCAGTTCCGAAGCTGGATGATCAAGTCAGCTCCTGGGAAGAGTTTCAGCCAGCACCAAAGCCATACTGGCTAGGCAGGCCAATTGGCCCCAAAGAGATCGTCTTTGCCGAGTGGTGCCATCAGGCTGAGCAGTTCAACCTTCAACGGCTGCATGAGCCGAAACAAGGCAGAGGATGGTACCTTGCTCTGGAGCATAAACCCTTGCCTTTGTCCAAGCCGCTCACCCCATGGAAGAAAGGGGACCTGGCCTACTGGGGGCAATTTTGCTCCCTGTTGCAGCACATTGCCAGCAAGCCCTACATGTCTGCAGGCACCATGAATCATTTGAGGGCCAAGACAGCTGACTTGCACATGCGATGGCAAAACGTCCATGGACTGGAGGACTTCACAGCAGGTGTCGAGATGCTCATTGCTGGCGAATCCACCCCGCTGACTCTGCTCATCCAAGGTGCGGAGTGCAACAAGGAGTTTGCAAAGAAGCTGGCATTGGAGCAGCAAGCAGGCGAGTATCAACAATGGCTGTCCCAAGCCAAACTGAAAGGACACAGTGGCATCTACAAGTGTCTGAAGGCGCCTGACTGTGTCCATGTGAGGCCTTTTCGTGATGTGCCCATACAACAGAGGCAAACCTTGCGAGAGCAGCAATGGTACAGCAAGTGGCAAGTCATTGCAGGCCCTAAGACGAGTGGTGAAAGGGAGCGACTTCGATATGAGGGCATTGTTCAGGCCAGAAGCTGGGAAGGTCTGGACCCGCATGCGGTGATGAAGAAGCTGCGTAAGTTGCCCCAAAAGGCTTGTGGGCCGGATGGCATCAGCTATGCCATGCTCAAGAACCTGCCAATAGAAGGTGTCATCGAGATGTGCCACATGATGAGGAAGTGGGAGCTTTCTGGCCGGCTGCCAGACCAAGTGGTCACCACATTGGTGCTACTGCTTCCAAAAAAGGCAGACATAGAGCGACCAATCTCGCTCACCAGCGTGATGTACCGAACTTGGTGTCGGCTCAGATGGGACAAGATCAGAGAGTGGCAGTCGACCATTGGCCAACGACTCCCGTGGGAGCGAAGCCTCCCGGGTCAGCAAGTCCTTCAGGTTGCCCTCATGAGGCTGTTGAAATGCGAAGTCGGCCGAGCCACTGGTCGCCAAGTCATTTCGCTGCTTTTGGACCTGCAAAACTTTTATGATGCAGTGCAGTTAGAGCAACTTTTGGAGTTATGGGAGCCTCTCCAGTTTCCGCCCGCAGTGATGAACATGATCTTTGAGGTCTACACCGGGCCGAGACTGCTCCAAGCTGAAGGTGTGACATCCTCTGCAGTCCACTGTGCAAAAGGAATGTTGGCTGGGTGCCCGGCGGCTCCTTTAGTCGCTAAGCTGGTCCTTGCTCCTGTCCTGCAGACCTTTCAGGAGAAGTTTCCCAAGGCCTCGGTCGACGTTTGGGTGGACGACATATCCATGGATTTCAGTGGAGAAGATGCATACAGTGTATGTCAACAAGCGCTGGCAGGATATGATGAGATCAAGCATGGACTGGAGGCAGTTGGCCTACAGCTCTCGCCCAGCAAGACGGGGTACTTGACGTCCACTGCTGAAGCCAAGAGGTCCATCAATCTCCACCGCACTGACCAGCAACCAAAGGCACACAACCTCCTGAAGGATTTAGGCCTGGATTCCAGTGGTGGCCGGAGACGTCGAATTGGCAGCCAACAGAAAAGGCTATTGAAAGGCAGTGGACGGCAGTCCAAGCTCCTCCACCTGAAGTTGAAGTCCCGTCCGGTGCGCATCAGGGTGTGGAAGACTTCAATCCATTCTGCTGTTGGATTTGGGGTTGAAGCGCAAGGCATGGCGCCCCAGCGGATGCGTACCCTGAGACAGCAGCTGGCTCGCCATGGAGGGTTGCAGAAGAAAGGAACCATCGATATTGTGTTTGATCAGCACAGTCAGCTTCAGGACCCTCAAGACACAGCGGTGCAGCAGCAACTCAAGGCCATGCATCAGCTTGTCAGAGCATGGCCAGCCGGCCAAAAGGGAGAGCTCATGTCTGTTTGGCCAATTTCGTGGAGGAGGCTCCAAACAGCGGCCCACCCATGGATGATAGTGGCAGGACCCATGGCTGCTTTGCAGGTCTACCTCATGAAGATGGGATGGGATGCCTCAATAATAAATGACTGGATCAGGCCGGCAAACGGAATGCTCCCTGCAAATCAGCTCAGTCTGGATTTTCCATGGTTGTACCTGCAACGTAAGCTGAAGCAGGAACAAAAGCATCAGCGTCCCCGTCGGATCCAGGAGCTGGAGCACTGTTTCCCCCTCATGAAGCAGCCTGATTGGACAGTTTACCATCGTGTCATCAAGAAGCTCAAAGGTCCGGGTAGAGCTGCATTGGATGCGTGGACGCAGGGCTCCCTGCGCACTCATGATGCTGGAGAACGTGTTCTGTGCCCACTTTGTCAAGTCCCTGTTTCCATGAAACACTTGGTGTGGCAATGCAAGTATCATGAACAGGCCCTTCCGAGGGAATGGCAAGACAGCATCAATGCCAATGAAGATCAGATGCTGTGGGCCCGTGGGCTCATTGAAGAGCCCCACTATGCTCCGGCTGAGGGTGTGGACTCATGTGAAGTTGCAGGCATCCTGGCAACTGGGTGGCCCATCCGGCTCACTCCTTCACACAGGGTGGCCATTGGTGTGAAAGCCACTTGTCATGATCAGCGGCTCAAGCAGATTGTCGTGGCGCTGACAGTTGGAACATGGCAAGAAGGGTCCTGGCAGATAGCTGGCACGTGTACTGCGGTTACGCCTGGACAGGCCAGTGAGGCCCGAGGTTGGATCTTTGGATGTTGGCTCCTGCTTCAGGCTGTTCTTGGCCGCCACCAGCTGAACATTCCCCATCGTCCTGGTTGGGCAGCGCTTCAGAAAGGAGGAGGGAGCAAAGTGGCGCCGGATCTGTGGTACAATCTTCCAGAAGATGAATGGAAGAGGTTGCAACTGCTGCATGTGCCACCGAAGCTGCTGAAGGAAGAGGGCAAGACCTCGAGAGGATGGGTCCAGTTTGCAGAGGCCAAGCATGTGGCAATGCAGCGAGCCATGAAGGAAGCACCTTCTTCACTTGAAGTGGAGCTGAAGGCTGCGGACCAGAAGCATCAGGCCATCTATGAGGTCGCAGCAGCTAGAATCAGCGCCATCCTGGCTGATCGGGACCACTACATGCATGGGGAGTTGGAAAAGGTTGAGCATGAAGTTCGTGTGCCAATGCCCAAGCCCAAATTGGGCAGAGTTGCACTCTTCAGTCAGCTGGTGCAGCAAACCCCCAGTGAAGCACACCACAAGTGGCAGCACCAACGTCAAGGTGTCGTCTGTGAACGTTGCGGCAAGAGGATCAAGGCATGCAGCACTTTCGAAGAAATCAACCGGAAGCAAGCAACGGCATGCCCTGGTGCTGTGACCAAGACCCTCAAGCAAGTCATGACTGAGCTGATTCATGACACTGAAGGGCGGTTGGAAGAGCAGCCTGGTCACAAGTGGGAAATGACGGCCACTAGTTTTGGATGTGTTCGGTGCTGGAACACGATTCCCCTTCGGAGCAGCAAGGCAGTCCTTGACCACTTGGCGGCATCCGATTGCAAGTATGGACAGCTTGATGAGCAAGGGCTGCAACTCCGGACTCGTGTGCACCCCTCTCATGATGTCTGGAGGCGAGGCAGCTGGCTCGAATGTCGGCAGTGCAAGCGGACTAGCAAAGAGCAAGATGGCAGAGTCCAACAGTGGGTGGCAAAGCATTGCATCACGGGAAAGGGCCAACAGACACTTCGTTTTGGCCCGAGCTCTAGTAGTTGAGCTTGGATATCCTGTGCAGGGGGGCTTGATGCTCTATGCAACTTGCAAGGCGAATGATCCTTGAGTTGCTTGTCTGGCCATTTTTGCCGAATGGTGTGGCCTTGAACGGCGGGAGCAAAAGAACCGAGAGAAAAAAAAAAGAAGAGAGAACAGATGATGAGAACCTAGGCGATACTGAGGAGATGTTGGCTGAACAAGTTACCCCTGGCCATCTTCAAGATAGACTGGTGGTGCTTCAAGCCAAGGCTATGGAAGCCATTCAGGCCTTGCCGGCCGAATGCAGAGAAGACCTGGATTATGGTATGGTTGAAACTTGTGTGGGGGTTGGAGGCCCTCAAACATGTGCTGCGGATGAGAATGGCCTTGCAAAGCAACCTGCAATTGACTAGACCGGTGGATCATGAACCAGCTATCCCACCGGCCATCGAATTGCTAGCGGCCAATCTGACGCTCAGCATTGGCAACAAAGGAAATCGGTGTTTTGCCAACTCAGTGGCATGACTTTGATACAATTCCCCTGTTTGTCCGAATGCCAGTTGAAGCGGGAGAGGAAGTTAATTTTGAACAGCTCTTGGCTGAGTGGGCAAATGAAGGCAATGGACAATGCCTAGGCAGTGATGTGGAGCACATTGTTTTTCACATTGGACGCTACTCCCTGTCAACGACAGCAAAGGCTTGGGTCAAGCATCATCACAAATTGCACACACCGTCCAGTTTCAGCTGCCCGCAACAGACCTCCACTGGACATGCAGGACACTCCACGTTTGTGCCCATGTTGGTGGAAGGGGACGCTCTCTGGGTAGTGGATGATGGAGAGTGCCCTCAGGTTCAACAGCATGTGCCGGAGCACATTCAACGAGGGGCAGTCATGGTTCGGCCCTCGAGAGCAGAGCAAAATGAGCAAAGCACTTTTTGGTCAAGGGCCATTGGCAGATTTTTGATCCACCTGCTAAGCGGCCAAGAGTGTTGAAGGAAGAGAGATGTCAAAGATTGGCTTCTCCAGCAGGATATTCAGCTGGCCATGTTGGTTGAGACCCACCTGCAAGGAACCAAGTTGGCCACAGCGGCACAAGAGCTGTCGAGGAGTCGGTGGCAGTTAGAGTCCCTTCCTGCATATGAAACTGGCCGTGGAGGCACCACTGGTGGGC
This sequence comes from Durusdinium trenchii, assembly GCA_963970005.1. NCBI lineage: Eukaryota > Dinophyceae > Suessiales > Symbiodiniaceae > Durusdinium > Durusdinium trenchii. The sequence goes on from CAXAMN010028639.1 coordinate 419,122, forward strand.
AGTTCTTTTGCAGTTGTGAAGGCCAGTCCACCTACAGGCTCCACCAATATGACTTGGATGGCAACGGGTTCCTGGCCAATGTTCTGCAGAGGCAACCGTGGGAGATAGTGCTGGTGTCGATATACCTTGTCAAATGTGGGGAAGATCTCAACTCCAAGGCAAACTCCACGATCCGTGGTGCACTGGCGGCAGGAGCTAGCGGTTGCTTGGGTTGTCATTGGAGATTTTCAGGTACCACCAGAGCAGTGGGAAGGCCATCAACTTTTAAATGCGTTGAAAGCTGAGTTGGTGCAAAGTGGACAGCCAACCATGATCAATGGAGCCGAAATTGATTACCTGCTTCCAGCCAGTCGAACCATTGCACCTTTCATTGATGTCAAGGCCAACTGGGATGTTCCGTGGAAACCTCACGCAGGGTTGATGGTGGCCATAGACAGCTCAGCCCCGAGATTGGCATTGCCTCAAGTGACACAATATGCTTCTGTGCCAAAGCTGGAGACTTGCCACAAGCAATGGGACGACTTCACTGCAGCGCCCAACCGTACTGGCTGAGCAGACCGATAGGGCCCAAGGAAATCCAATGTGCTGAATGGTGCCATCGTGCAAAGCAGTATGCACTTCAGAACCTGCATGAACCCCGCCAAGAACGTGGATGGTACCTCGCTCTGCCGAAAGATTACTGTGTTTCGTTTCCCCACCACCTCCCAAACAATGACAAGAAGCACTTGTTTTCCATCATGTGCAAAAAATCCTCTTGCTATGGGAACCTTAATTTGGGGGTTTTTACTTGTTCGTCATCAGTCACATTTTCTACGTGACCGACAACAAACAAGGGGTGATGGATGTCGGATTTCTTGCCCACATCCACCACCACTGGTCCACCCCAGGAGCGGGTGGGTGGGGTTTAAAAGTGGACCAGCCCCCTTGACCATCTTGAGCCAAAATGGAAATCAATGAACATCTACATCGGTTTGGTTTTCCACCCGACCTCAACCGTTTCTCTTTCCTTCGAAAATTCTTTTCTCCACAAAGATCACTGTGTTTCGTTTCCCCACCACCTCCCAAACAATGACAAGAAGCACTTGTTTTCCATCATTTGGGCGATGTGCAAGAAATCCTCTTGCTATGGGAACCTTAATAATGTGGTTTTTACTTGTTCGTCATCAGTCACATTTTCTACATGACCGACAACAAACAAGGGGTGATGGATGTCGGATTTCTTGCCCACATCCACCACCTTACATCGCCTTCCCATAACACTTCGCACATCTCTCATGATCCTCATTGACTTCCTCTTCTTCATAAATAAGTTTGCACTGGCATGCTGCGTCTATCCAAGTCCACCCGCACGATGTCTGCCACATCTTAGGGTTCGGGTTCACACAGCTTGCCGCATTCACTACATGCAACTTACCGGACCTTCCGCTGATGATAGCGATCGGTCTCATGGCTTTGCGAATTTCCTGTCTTAATTCTTCCTTACTCAGTACAATCCACTCAGGCGGTGCCACGTTGCGCAACTGTTCCTCCAGCATCTCTTCTGTCTTCTTCAAGTGTTCCTCTACTCGATCCACTTTGTTCAAAGCAGCAGTCACCAGGTCACAGGTCGACAGCACATCTGACATCTGCATATCTGCTCTTGGACATTCCGCCCAGGAATCTTCTATGTATTGCCATACTGCCATACTACATTCAAGCTGTGTCTTGATTCTTGATAGCCATTGAATCGATGCCACTGGCACCCCATTCCTCGCCAGGTGTTTTACTCCTGATCGTCTTGCGAAGTGGCCAGTCACTCTTTCAATGACAATGTCCGCTGCGTCGTTCAACTTTTCTTTCATGAGACCAGCGAACTTTTGGGCGTGGCTGATCGTGTCCTCTTTCTCCACTACCCTTCGCGGATCGCACAGCTGCCCGATCAGTCAGAATCCTTTGCCCATTACCTCTTTCTGGTCATGGGCTCCCAGCCTCCTCAGCTGGAGTTCAAACAAGCCCTTCGCGACATGGTCAAGTCCAGCCGGATGCCATTTGCGTCAATCGTCAATCCTGCCAGCTCGGTTTCTCTCAGCACGAACCGGGTTGCAAGTAGCCACACATAAGCTCCTCCTACAGGCTCTCGACCATGACATTGCAAACATCGTGGTTCTATGCCCAACAAGTAAATCAATGCATCCCACCAGTCCATCTTAATGTCTTCTGCTCTCGTCGCAGGCCCTTGGGCTCGTTTGGCAGCCCTCTTCACTTCACCAAACAGCAGGTTCAGTTTGCTGTCCCACACGTATCCTGCCTTCACGTGTCTGGACTTCGCCTCCTGAACATAAGCCGTCACGGCTTTGTACCCACTTGCTCTCAAAATAGATGCCACTTCGATCATGTTCTGCTCCGTCACTGGCAGTGCCATCAGACTTCCCCTTTTGCAGATTCTTTCCCACAATGAAAACAGAGACTCTTTGGTGTTCTGTGTGTTCAGCGACAGTGCGAGGCTCCCAAACTGCTTCATCGCCAAATCTTTTCTAGCCGGGTCTGAAGCAATCTGAAGCGCCAAGCACGCGTTGCCTCTATTCAATCTGCTGCTATCCTCCATCGGTATCCATGGGCCAGTTCTTCTACGTTTCGTCAACACTTCCCCTGCTTCAGAAACCAACTTCAAAGGGGGGGTTCCAAGCAGGGCGCATGAGGTGTTGCTGGGGCAGGGGTTTCAGACTTTTGTTCAATCGACTCCTCCCTGCCATTCCACACCTCTTACTCTGACCAACCCAGAGCACGTCGCGCAGCAATCACTGCTGGCGGGAGTTCTTCCTTCTTCGGCAGCAGTTCGGCATACGTGAATGGGGTGAGCACAGGCTCTCTACAACCTTTATACATCTCTTGACCCTTATGGAGCTACCGGATCAACTCAAGTGGCTTTGGGTCCGCGCGCGCGCGCGCCTCCGACAGCCGTTTTAGGAGCCCCAAAAGGCGCACGCGCGCGCGGACCTAAGCCTTCAAAACGGTGACCTGCACGGATCTTAATGCCTCTACCATCTTTCCCTTTTCACACAGAACGACATCTCTATACTTACTGATTTGACTTATCTTCCTCTTGGCAGACTGTCTTATGTGTCAGCATGCTCTCTCCTTGTCACGACTTCACAAAAAAGAACGTGGCCAGAGCACACCAACCTAACATCGTTGCCACGACTATCTGCCAAGGCCCCGCACCGTAGATGTGGCGCAGGGGTTCGCCTGCAGTACGAACGCTTGCACGGTGAAAGTACCGCCTACCTTCCCGTGCAAACAGTGAACTGCACACGTCGCAAACGGAAACAAGCTCCTACACACAGTTGCAGATCTGTTCCGTCTGTTTTCTTCACGGCCACGCACGAAAGAGGTGTTTCCCTCGGGGCTGTGGCTGTAGGCATTGAGCGTCTCGCAACTGCCATGGAACTTGTTCACCCGTGCGCATGCGACTGAGTGTGTCAGCAATCTTGTTGTTTATGCCCAACACATGCTCAGCGCGGATCCGCTGCAACTGGTGAATCTCAATTTGCACGCTTATCTCTGCAGCCAGCTGTATCATCAAAGGGGATTTGGCCCGAGACTCCATGGCCGCAGAAATTGTTGCTGCATTGTCTGTGCGCAGTACGATCTGCGGGCTGAAGTCCAACTGAGACCAACAAGGTCGAAAGGTCTCAGTGGAAACCCAAACTGTGGCAACTCCCATTCACTTTGGAACGCAGGATCACCTGCAGTTGCCTGCAGCAGATCCAAGACTTCCTTGGGTTCTGCATCTTCCCCTTTCCTTCACTCTTTGCCGTATTGGGTCCTCGCCAGCTGTATGAATCATACTGACTTGATTGTTGGCTTCGTGTCCTTCTCCATTCCTCTTCTCTCTTTTCTTTCTCTCTTTTGCGACGCTTGGCTGCCTTGGACTCACCTTCACCGTGCGGACTGGGTGTACCTTTGGCAACGCTGGACGCATCTTTCTCAGCTTCTGTCATAGTCACCCCTTCTGCTTCTTGCCTGCTCATGGAGCATCCACCTTGTCGAGCAATGAACGCTTGCGCTGGAATCTGCACCTCCTGATTCCAGTAAGTTTGATCCCTTGCTGCGTAGGTGAACACTCCAATCCAAGGCTGCTGCGCGTCGAAGTTGAGATCCATAGGCAACCTGGCTTCAATGGCGGCTCTTGTCAACGATCGACGAACACGCTCTATATGGTCACTCCTGCATCTGTCTTCTGCTTGTAGGATCAGGTGCCAACATTCAGGATATTGCCTGTTCAATGTTGCAATCGTCCGGAAGTACTCATCAAGAGCTGCCCATGTGATCACTGGCTTCCTGTCTCCTCCAGGTGTTGATGGGTTGTGACGCAACATCAATAAAATTGTCCTGTACACGTCCCAACATGATGTCCATGCCTGGAAATTCGGAGGCCCTGCCACTTCTGTCTGCTTCCAGGCGCCGTCCTCCTGAAGGAGGAAGCCTTTAGCCTTCATGTGTCGTTGAGTGCGTCTGGCATAAGGAGCAAGCACCGAGAAGTCAGCGTAAGGGGCAGAACCTCGAGTGATCACCTTGTTGATCATCACGGTCAGCTGTTCAGCTGTGGGTTCAGTCTCTTTTACTGGGTCTGCACCCATGACTGACCTGTTTCATCCACTTCTGCCTTTCCAACCAACTCCAGCTCTGTATCGTCTAGTTGATCTGCAGTTTGAGAAACTTTGACTTTCTGTACTCCCAACTGCTTTGATCCTCCACCTACCGTGATTGGAACTGCCGTTGATGGAATGGCAGGTGCCGCTGGGGACGCTAAGGCCGCCACCACTCCAGGTGCCAACAAATCAATGTCTGCAAGCCCGTAGCACTTCCTAGCAACTCTCCACTCCAATGCAGTTTGCACCATCTCCACCATGGTCAGTGGTCTGGTAGGTGGATCTAAGGGATTGCCTGCACCATCCAACCTTCGCAGCTGCATGTGTTCTAAGGCTGTGGCAATCCCGTCAGGGGGAGCATGAGCAAGCAACGGGGTAGTAGGAAAATTCCCGAAGCCAGTGTTGATCTCGCGCCACAATGCAGCATCAAGCTGGCACCAGCGAACGGTAGCCGCCAGATCAGTCAAGGCTGCCATTTCTGTGTCCGTAGGTAAAGGGCTGTTGGCCATGATATCCTCGGCGCTGAAGCGTAATCTGCTCCAAGGGCACGGCACAAGGCTGGAACACTTTCGGAGCCACTGGCAGCCGCTTGCAGCGGCAAAGCCAACGAAGGCCGGTCCCGCTTCCCAAGCCCACGAAGTAGACCAGGAGCAAGAGAGCCTCAAATTCGTCCATCGCAAAAGTGGACCAGCCCCCTTGACCATCTTGAGCCAAAATGGAAGTCAATGAACATCTACATCGGTTTGGTTTTCCACCAGACCTCAACAGTTTCTCTTTCCTTCGAAAATTCTTTTCTCCACATAAAGCTTTTGCCACCAACAAAGCCCATGACACCATGGCGGAAGGGAGATCTTGCCTATTGGGGACAGTTCTGTTCCCTGCTCCATCACATTGAGGGCAAAGGGCACATTGGGCACAACGGCACCTCAAGGCCAAAGCTGCTGACCTGGAGATGAGGTGGCAGAACATCTATGGGGATGTGGCTTTCCGTGAGGCCTTGGAGGCCATGCTCTCTGGTGAGTCTATGCCATTCACGGTGCTGATCAAGGGGGCGGAATCCAACAAGGAGGTTGCCAAGAAAGTTGCCCTGGAACAACAATCTCGGGACTATCAATCCTGGCTTTCTCAGGCCACCTTGAAAGGCCAAAGTGGGATCTACAAATGCCTCCGGGCTCCTGATGCGGTGCATGTCAGACCTTTTAGAAATGAGGCTGTCCAAGATCGGCAACGCCTTCGTGAGCAGCAGTGGCACGGCAGATGGCAAGTGTTGGAGCAACCGAAAGCAAGTGCTGAACGTGAAAGACTCCGCTGGGAAGGCATTGTGCAGGCGCGCACTTGGGAAGACTTGGATCCCCACAATGTGATGAAAAAGCTGAGCAAATTACCCCAGAAGGCTTGTGGCCCGGATGGAATCAGTTATGCACTGCTCAAGAACCTGCCAATAGTAGGTGTCAGTGAACTCTGCAACATGTATCGAAGGTGGGAACTGGCTGGCAGGTTGCCGGATCAAGTGTGCACTACTTTAGTTGTCTTGCTCCCAAAAAGGAGGACATCGAGCGCCCAATTTCATTGACAAGTGTGCTGTATCGTACGTGGTGCAAGCTGAGATGGGACAAGTTGAAGCAGTGGCAGAGCACTGTCGGGCAACGACTGCCTTGGGAGCGCAGCCTGCCTGGTACACAGGTGCTCCAGGTTGCACTCATGCGCCTGTTGAAATGTGAGGTTGGCAAAGCAAATGGGCACCATGTGATCTCATTGTTGGTTGACCTTCAGTGCTTCTATGACAGCGTGGAGCTTGAGCAGCTGTTGAAGTTGTGGGAACCTTTAGATGTCCCTCCGGCTTTCATGAACTTCATTTATGAAGTATATCCTGGACCGCGCTTGCTGCAGGCTGAACAAGTCACCTCACGTGCAGTTCACTGTGAGAAGTTGCCAAACTTGTTCTGGCCCCGATCATTGGCCCTTTCTCCTCCAGTCATCCAAGAGCTTCAATCGATGTCTGGGTGGACGACATTTCAGTCGACTTTGTTGGAGCTGATGCCAACATGTTGAGCAGAGAAGCCTTGGAAGGGTACGAGCAGTTGAAACAGGGCCTCGAAGAGACGGGCCTCAAGCTGTCTCTCAGCAAGACAGGGTTTTTCTCACCTCATCAGTGGCCTGCAAGAAGGCCTTGAACCTTTTTCGTCGAGATGACCAACCAAGGGTCCACGACCTCTTGAAAGATCTAGGTCTGGATTCCAGCGGAGGAAGAAGACGCCGCATTGGCACACAACAAAAGCGCCTTTTGAAAGGAAGAGGCCGACAGTCCAAGCTGCTCCATCTCAAGCTTCGTTCACGGCCTGTGGAAGACTTCAGTGCATGCTGCGGCTTGGCGCCGAGGATGCGCACTTTCGGGAGGGAGTGTTGACATGTTTGATCACCAAAAGCTCCAAGACCCGAAGGACACCGTTGTTGAGCACCAAATGAAGGCCATGCATCAACTGGTCGCCTGGCCGCCTGCCCAACGAGGAGAACTCATGTCGGCATGGAGAATATCCTGGAAACGGCTGAGGGCTGCAGCTTATCTATGGATGGTTGTGGCAGGTCCCATGGCGGCGCTCCAAGTCTACCTGATGGAGATGGGTTGGGAAGCTGAAGATATGGATGCTGGTATCGTTGGTATTGAAAACATCAGACCCATCACTATCCTTTCTTGTTTTTGGCGGGTTTGGGCCGGGGCTTACGTTAAATCTCCTTTTGTCCAGAAGTGGTTGGCTTCGTTGCCTGAGGAAATTGTTGCAGGTAAGGGAGCAGACGCCCAGCTTGCTGCCAGCGAGCTCTTTGGTGAAATGCATAACTATAAATTTGGTGCTTCAATGGACTACGCTAAGGCCTACGACTGCATGAGCGCGCCCGCGACTTGTGCCCTGCTCGAAAAAGGTGGTTGGTGTCCTAATTTTTGTAAAGTCATCCTCGGCGTTTGGGGGGCTCAACGTCGTTGGGTCAGGGCTGGCCATACGGGAGAGTCTCCTTTACTCTCGTACAGTTGCGTCCCTCAAGGTTGTCCTTTGGGGCCTATCGCCATGTGTGCTTGGATGTGTAGCGGTTTCTACAGGGTCCGTTCTCAAACCCTTATTGGTCCTACGCGTATTTTTATGGACGACCGTTCTTTTCTCTCACAATCGTGTGACGGGCTTTTGCGTCAGATTGCGTGTTGGGAAGATTTCTCGGCTCTCGTTGGGCTCCGGGAGAGCCCTCACAAGATCCAACTTACGTCTACCACGTCTCATGGTCGTAAGGCTCTGTCTTCTAAGTTCGTCAGGTCTGAACGGGTCAGCCAGGAATTTACCATTCTCGGTGTGTCTGCGGCTTGGAGTCGCAGGGCGTTGACGTCCAAGGAAGCTGATCGGTTTGCTGTTGCCCTCTCTACGATTAACTTGATCGGGTCGTGTCGTTTATCTTTCTCCCAATCTTCTCGGGTCATCTTGTCCCATGCTCTTAGTAAGTTCTTGTATGGGAGGGTTACTCGTTTGCCTCCTATGGCTAAAGTGTGGTCTGTTTGGTCTGCCATCCGTCGGGTCCAAGGTGTCATGATGGCCGCCAACCGGTTTTTGCGGGCCATTGTTTGGGGTGGTGCTGCTCACCCTTTTTGCCTCATTGGGTCTCGTCTGCTGACGATGGTTTCCAAGCTGCGTGCCAAAGGGCTTCCCTGGGCTGACTGCGCTCCGTGCGGTAGTCTCCTTGGTACGTTACAAGCCTGGTTCAAGTCGTGTGGCTGCTCTTGTGTCGGGCCTTGGTCGTGGTCTGCGGGTCCTGTTCAAACTGTGGTTAATTTGGACGATCCCCTGGCTCTTGCTTCCCATTGTCTCCGTGAGTGTTTCCGTTTGTCCATGTGGTCTCGTTTCCTCCGGTCCAATCGGCATGAGGTTGCTGAGGTTTCCGGGGAGCCGTCGCAACGTCTCGTCATGTCGGCGGATTGGAAACGGATTCGTGAGTTGTCTTTTCAGTGTCCTGCTGCTAGAGGGGTGGCTTGTGGGGCCATGTTGAGCCCGGCGTCGATCGGTAAGGCTGGCGCTCTTCAGTTTTCCACTTCGTGCATCTGGCCGGGATGTTCGGTTGGGTTCGCCTCTTTCTCACACATCGCTTGGGAATGTTCTCATAGATCCAAAATTTTGGTTCGACCCCCAAACCCTTTGGATGCTCGTTTTGGTTGGGGATCCAGCGAGACACTTACCTGGCTTGCTGAGGTCCAGAAACAAATCTGGGTCACCCGTCATGGTGATCCTGAGCTAAGGACTGTTAACTAAATCTCTCTTGGTTGCCTGGGAGGCGCTGCGGCTGACGCTGCTTGGTGGGCTCTCGTGGTGCGCGCCGCATTTGGGCTGCGTGCATCGGCGGCTGCTGCTGCCAAAAACTTTAGGATGAGGGCTCCCACTGGCATCATGCCCTCACATCGGCTCAATCTGGAACATCCGTGGCCGCACCTGCACAGGCAGCTTCTTGCTGAGCAGCAGCTGCAAAGAGCACGGCGCATACAGGAGCTTGAACACTGCTTTCCGATGATGCGAAGACCCGACTGGATGGTCTATCATCGAGTGATGAGGAAGCTCAAAGGGGCAGCCAGAACTGCTGTTGATGCTTGGACCCAAGGTTCGCTTCGCACCCATGGAGCAGGCGAGAAGGTCATGTGCCCGCTGTGCAATGTTCAGGTCACGATGAAGCATCTGATTTGGGAGTGCCAATACCATGATGCAGCCCTTCCAGAGGAGTGGCAGCAGCACATCAGGGCAAATGAGAATGCCATGTTGTGGGCGAGGGGCCTCATTGAGACACCTGACTACAGACCGGTGGTTGGCATGGATTCCACCGAAGTCACTGGTGTGTTTGCTCATGGTTGGCCAGTCCAGCTTAATCCAAGTCAGAGGCTGGCCATTACAGTCCATGCTACTAGCAAGGACAGACGCCTCAAGCATTATGCGGTTGCTCTCACCGCCGGATTTGGGCAAGAGGGATCCTGGCAGCTCATTGGAACGTGCACCTCCATTGTTCCTGGTCAAGCCAATGAGGCAAGAGGGTGGTTCTATGGATGCTGGCTCCTTCTCCAAGCAGTCCTTGGCAAACATCAAGTCAACCTGCCTCATCGTGCTGGCTGGGCGGCAGTCCACAAAGGAGGCAGTGGCACAACAGCCCCGGATCTGTGGCATAGCCTCCAGGAGGATGAATGGAGCAGACTCAAAGTGTTGCGTGTGCCGAAAAAGCTACTGAAGCAAGCTGGAGACGACAATCGGGCTTGGATGCAGTACCAGGAGGCAATGCATTGTGCCAAGGTCAGAGCTCTTCGTGATGCCCCGGCAGAGCTTGAGCAGACGCTCCAAGCTGATGACGAGTGGCACCAAGCCATATGTGAAACGGCAGCCAGCAGGATCAGCACTATCCTTTGTGATCCAAAGCACTCATGAATGGCAAACTGGAACCGGTGGAGGTGACCTACCAGGTAAAGCCGGTCGAGGCAGGATTGAAGCTCTGCGCCAACTGACTCAGCAGCCTCATGTTCCATGGCAACATGATTGGAAGCTTCAGGGCCATGGAGTGAAGTGCCAGCTGTGTGGCCTGCACATCAAAAGTTGCTCCACTCACGCCGAAATCAGTGGGAAACGGGCAACGAGCTGCCCTGGCACCATGACCAAGACCCTGAATCAGCTCATGAGTGAACTGATTGATGCAACAGAGGTGCTCCCGGAAGATCAGGCTGGACACCGGTGGTACATGAAAGCCAGCAGCTTTAGTTGCAATCGGCGCTGGGTGAAAGTGCCACGAAGATGTGGCAAGGAGGCACTTCAGAGTCTGCAAGCCAAGCCATGCATTTGTGCCCAAGTCCAGGTGCATGAGCTGCAGCTTCGAACAAGGCTGCATCCCAGCCATGTACTATGGCAGCGAGGAGATTGGCTGGAGTGCCAAAAGTGCAAGAAGATCACAAAGGTCGTTGACGGCCGGGTGCAAGGGTGGCTAGGCACACCATGCCTCACAGCCCGTGGACAACAGACTTTGAGGTTTGCACCAACGAGCTCGGACAGCTAGGAGTGACAGTTGACGATTGGTGGCCTTTCTTCCAGCTTGGATGCTGGAGCAGCATGATGCATGGATGCTGATTGAACTTTTGTGCAAGGGTTTGCAAGGAGAATGAGCCTTGGACCCATTGGCCACTTTTGCCTAGCAGGCTGTGGCGTCGCTTAGGCGTGACGTAAAAGGACCGAGGAGGAAAAAAAAGAGAGAGAGAGAGAGAGCAAACCAAGCTAGCCAGCCAGGCATCCAGCCAGGCAAGCAAAGCAAAGCCAAGCCAAGCCAGCCAGCCAGCCAGCAAGCAAGCAACAGGAAAGAGACAAGTGTCACATGCTCGGGAACGAAACGGCAAGAAAAAGAACATGAGAAGAAACGCCAGCATAAGAAAAACAAGAAGAATTGAAGCAAAAAAAGGAAGGAGGAATAAGGAGGAACAGGACAACCCATCTGCTTAACAGCTGCGTTGCGCTCTGCTTGCACGGCCTCTTGGGTGAGCTCGTCCAGGCGGCGATGGATTTGTTGGCAAGAGCTCTGTAGTCGGGACACTCCACAGCGCATTCTTGATCGCTCACCGGCCTTCCTCGCATCGTGGCATCCGCAGTTGGGAGACACCAATTTCGTGTCGGACCGTTTGACAGCCTCTCTTGGGTAGCCCAAAAAATAAAGCATTGCGGACCTTCACCAAAACGAAATCACAAGTGGCACCAGTGTTCTGCTGCACCCCCCGACCAACTTTCCACATCTCCACGGTCAAAATCGCAAGCGTTGCTTGAAAAACAGTTGACACAGGCAGTGTGACGCACACAACTGAACAGTTCGATTCGGCCTCGGAGTTCTTATCTCTGCCCAGCGTCAAGGATGCCTCGACTGCCATGGAGGTCTTCTCGGCCATCAAAACGCGCGCTCGCAAGAAGTACAAATGCTTCTGTGCCTCTTTCAAGCACTGTTTCAGCACCTGCCGGAGGGAGGTCAGCTTTGTGAGGCTGGGAAATTAGCAGGACCTGAACCCATCAACCTTCAGTGTCAAGTCTGTCGAGGTTGAATGATACGGACCCTTCTTGGTTGCCCATGCAAGCCCCGGCCCACACAAAAAAGGATGAAAACACATGCAACTACTAATGCGCAGCTTCAGCAGGTTGCCTATCAAATCAAACTCCTAATCCATTGTCTACCCCATCTACAATGAGTTGAATGTAAACTATCTATATAATCATAGGACATGCAGTGTTATTGCTGGCTGACCAACTGGGCTGAAACTTCAACACCCAAAGGATGGCAATGAGATCGTGTCTTGTTCGAGCAACCTTGCCTGGCTGTCCTCAGTGTCTGAAAGAGATCTGCATTCGTAGCGGGTCCGCAAAGTGCAAATCTCTTCACCGAAGACCTCCAACTTAGCATCCAAGTCGTTCATGAAGGTGGTCACCTGCTGCCGTGGGCCATCGAATCGTGGCTGAAGCATACATGTGCGATAGGGATGTGCACATGTGGCTTTTGCAAATGAACCTTCAGGTTGGCAAAGTTGGCAAATGTGCACCAAATCTTTCGCTCGTTTTATCGGAGCTTGAAATTAAGCCCTTGATTTGTTTTGGAGATTCAGACTTTAGGAACTCTTGGGCTCTACTTGCAAGCTTGAACCTATGGGACCTAAATTCAACAGTATCGCCACTAGCTTCACTTGGATCAAGGACCCGTTAACTCGGAACTTTAGGACGTGGACTCAGTAGCTTCCAGGTTGCCTCAAGACCATACAATATCTTGTCCTGAAACCCAGCCCCAGTGTGCTTATTCACCAAAAAATACATGGGGTTTACATCAGCAGGGCTTAGATCA
>CAXAMN010028639.1:456621-509289 GCA_963970005.1 Durusdinium trenchii
AACATGACCGGGACACCATCACAACATGACCGGGACACCATCAAAACACGACCGGGACACCATCAAAACAGGACCGGGACACCATCACAACATGATTGGGTCACAATCATAACATGATCGGGACACCATCAAAACATGACCGGGACACCAGCATCACATGACCCGGACGCCATCAAAACATGACCGGGACACCGTCCGCCCACCAGCTCTGACGGTGACCCGACGGCGCCCGTCCGCCTATCAGTTTTGCAAGACCCCATAGCATGGCTATTGGGGAACAACTTGGTAGAATTTGAACCTGAACCTACATATAGAAACTCTGACCACCTCAGCAATTATCAATTACCCCCTTCATTCAATCCAAACAATGAAGGGAAAGTTATGACCCTAAAACACGCATAACAAGACCCCAGAAAAACGACAAAGGCTCAACACAAATTTTCAAGAGCCAAGAAAATTCAACGAGGTGATTGATGAACAAGAACTCCCCAGAATCCCAGAACCCCCATCAAGGCACACTTGCAATCACTGCCCGGGGAGGTGAAGCAGGCCGTTGAGACTCTGATTGCCCCAGCGAAGGAGGAGCCAAAGGATGTCACCACCAAGTTGAAGGCCACAGTTGGGGAACTACGGCAGTTGTCCAACAAGAAGGCTGGGCTTCAGGGAAAGGTTGACACGGCCAAGGAGCACTACAAGTTGTTGCTCGATGAACTCAAGGGTGTTCAAGACTCCATTGACAAGGAGCAGCAACAGCTCACGGCTCAATCAGAAGCCCAGGCAAAGCTCCCCAAGAAGGAAACCTCGGAGGCCGCTGATGCTGAGCTGCCGGAGATTGATCAGGACACGAATCATCATGTCTTCAAGGCAATGGCTCAGGTTTGCATTTTGTTCACTGACACTCGGAAAGCAGAGCTGGAGCGTGATTTGGCTGAGAATTTGCTCAAGCACCGCCAGAGGCACGCGGAGCTCCCACGGTCAGGGTAACCCTGTCGGTGGGCATTTGCCAATCTGTGGAGCCAAAGGCAAAAATGGGCAAGGCTGCTGGCAAGTTGATTTGGGGTCAAGGCCATCAGCCTTGTTTGGAGATGAGGTACATGAGAATTTGAGTGAAGAGTGCTGTATTGAGTCCGTTTGGTTGAATTGGGATGGAGAGCGCACTGGCGGGGTTATGTCCGTGTCTGACTCCTTGGATCAAGATCAAAGGCTCATTGGCCGTACACTTCAGTTTGTGAGCATTTCGAGGTGCCGTTCACTGGCAATTTGCAAACGGGTAGAAGCAGATTAAAGCCATGCACTTGCTGATCCAAAAGTGGCCACAAGGGCAGCTTGGTGAGCTGCACTCTGCGTGGCAGCTCTCCTGGAAACGGCTGCAGCGGGTTGTATATCCCTGAATGGTGATTGCTGGGCCCATGGCGGCGCTCCAAGCCTACCTCATGGAGCTGAAGTGGGATGCAAGTGAGCTCAATGACTGGGTCAGGGAACCCATGGATCTCCTTCCAAGCCTCAACCTCAACGTGGACTTTCCTTGGCCATACCTGAACACTGCCATCTGATGAGGAGACGCTTGGATTGGAAGTTGTATCATCAGTTTGGCAAGACCTGTTCAGGTGCTCACAAGGCAGCCATTGATGCCTGGACTCAGAGGTCACTGCGGACGCATGGAAGAGGACAACGTGCTATGTGCCCCCTGTGTAATGTGCCGGTGACCATGAAGCACTTGATTTGGCAATGCAGCTACCATGACGGCTTACCACCTCTACCACAAGAATGGGTCAACGACCTAGAGGCCAACGAGGACCAAATGTTGTGGACACGTGGGTTCATTGAAGAGCCGGCTTTCAATCCCACGGTGGGCCTGGAATCTCATGAAGTCATGAGAATGTTTGATCAAGGGTGGCCCGTTCTGGTTCGACCTGGCAGCGAATTGTCGTGGCTGTCAATGCAACTTGTGGAGATCCTCGTCTGACGCTTTGCGGTTGCTCTTGTGATTGGGCATCGGCAGGATGAGCAATGGCATGTTGATGGGGTCTGCACCTCTGTGGCCATGGGACAGGCCACCGAAGCTCGAGCCTGGATCTATGCATGCTGGGTCCTGTCCCACGGCACTGTTGGAGGAAGTGAAGCAAACTGATGCTCGGGTTCGTGAGATCTATGGCCACGCCGCTGGCCGTAGAGACAGAAAGACAAGGACCATTTCATGAACGGAGACATCAAGCCAGCAACTACAATACCAAGTTCCAGTTGCCTCTGAGGAAAACTGTTGGCCGAGTTGATGTCTTTCGCCGCTTGGTCAATGCGGAGGTGGTTGCTGGGCATCACAAGTGGCAGTTATTTAGGACTGCCGTGCAATGTGAGATCTGCAAGAGGCGGATTAAGGGATTTGCCACACACTGCGAGATTGCTGCGAAGGAGCCAAAGAGATGCCCTGGTGCTGGCAAAACGATGGAGGACACCATGAAGCAACTCGTGGAAGACACTGCTCACCAATCCTTGTCGGATCCTGCTCATTGGTGGTTCCTCCGGGACAGTAGCTTTGGGTGCCATCGATGCTGGCAAAAGATTGCCAGACGGTCAGGCAAGGCGGCTCTGACAGCTCTTCAGAAGTCGGAGTGCATTGCAGGTTTGGTGACGAAGGCTGACCTAGACATCAAGGGCAGATTGCATCCGAGCCATCAGCTGCAGCAGCATGGAGAGTGGCTTGAATGCCAGCGCTGCTGGAAGACCACTAAGTGGGCTGACAATCGCAGGAAGCAATGGGTGGCCATTCGCTAAGCTCTGACTCGTAGGTTGGTGAGGACCTGAGGTCCAGGCAGTTGCAAGGTGAATGACCCTTGGCTGCCACTCCCCTGTTGGCTTGATGCCGTGGGATTCGCTGAAGCGAGAAAAGAACCGTGCAAAAAAATAAGAGAGAGAGAGAGGGGGAAGGGGCGAGACTTGAAAGACAAGGAAAACGGAAAGAAACAAAGCAGGAAAGCAGGGATGACCATGCGACTATGAACTGCCTTCCGCTCTCTTTGTCGGCAAGCTCCTTGAAGTTCTCACGCCTCAAGCTTGAACTGGAGCACTTTCTCTGTCTGGCTACGCTGAAATCGTTTCCACAAACCTTTCTACTTTCAACGCCGCTATCTACTGTAAACTAGCCAAGCAAAACATGCAACCTTGGAACTTGGCATTTCTCCCCTCCAAGGGCAGCACCTAGCGAGGTTGGCACGGCCTGAGGCTTCTTGCACTTCTGGAGCCAGTTGAGGGGAGTGTCTACCTTTACTTACACTTGAGGATGTGGATTGACTTTTGCCTCCGGTCACAATGTGATGCTTTACGTAAATGCAATGCGCCAATGGATGCCAATGGAGGCCGCAACGGATGCACAAAAGCACCCCGCCTCAGCCACCTGCTCATTGGTGGCCATGCTGATCAGCACATCTCAGGAACAGCTGACTCAGCCTCAAATGGCCTTAAAAGCGGCAAAGATGTCTTGTCCGATGCATAGGTGAATGGTCTTGCTTGAAGTCTCTCAACCTGCACAGCGGCAAACAAACAACATTCAGGTCAAGACCTCACCAAGCCTCTCTTGGACTCGCAACCGTGCGCCATGTGGGACACTAGAGCCAGAGCGCCCAGTTTGTCCATGACAGTTATGCAGTTATGCAGTATCTTTCAGTCAGTTCCAGTTTCAGCAGTGCAGGAATGGAGCAGGCCAAACTGGTTTACAAAGAACTTGAATGTCTGCAACTGCTGGACTCATGCATGCACTCAGCCAGCTCAAGGATCCCTGCACCCGTGCCTGCCACGAAGGTGGCTTCTGGACTACCAGCCTGCCCCACTCAAAGATTGCCGTTTCGAGCTGTGGAAATCACATGATCCAAATGTATGCGGCCCCCACCTGTCTGGCAAATCGAGCACAATGGAGGGCGACTCATCGCCTCGGACAGCAAGTTACCCATTCTGAAATTGGTTCGCACACAGTCCAAAATCTTAAGCAACAAAGAAGCCGTGTAGTTGATAAAGGCCATGCAGCACCGTGTGCCTGTGCATCCTGTTCACATCCCTCTCTCTTTCTCTCCAACTTTCGCCCCTCCCCTTCTACACAAATTGACCTGGTTGTATTTGATGCTCATGTGTGGGCATTGCCGTGGTGGTCGAAGACACAGACGACACCACAAGCTTCGCCAGGCCTCGTTCAGTGAGAAGCAAAAGCCTTTAAAATGCCCCTGTCGCATTTCACAAATTTACGGAGACAATTTTGATCATATTTGATAAGCAGAACGTCATTGCGCTAAAACTTCCAGACATCCGCTCAGGCAAAAACGATTGAATCTCTTCGCAAGCACTTGGTAGAGCCCATCCTGGGATTCAAAAAAGTCAGCCTTGAAGAGAGTCTTACTTTGCCGAGCTTCGTGGAGACACCTTTGGAAACTGCTCACCTCCGCTGACAAAGTGATATGGAAAATGCAGCAGGCAACAATTTCGAGTGAATTCAGAATCTTCTGCGCTCAAAGTCGCCCAAACAACCACCAAGGATTTCTTGATGAAGTCCTTCAAAATCTTTGCGGGCTTCTTCATGTCCAAGCCTTGCGCCAGCCTGCTCTAGGGCATGGCAAGCTCCGCGCAAAAAAATAGAAAAGAAAAAGCAACAACAACAACAACGCCCCCCCGATGTCCAAAACGGTGCCAACGCCTGGCAAGCTGCCACTGAACCACAGAGTAGACCTCGACCTCTGCCAAGTCCAAGGACGCTAAGCCTTGCTTGTGGTCTGCGGAGGCTGAAAGTTAAAAAAAAACATCAATGTGGCCTTCCTGGCACGATGGGGAACATGATGGCTCTATGCCAAAAAGGGCAGAACAAAACATGTCCTTTCCTTGTGAAGATCAGCAAGCAGCAAGATACCCTCACGTCCAAGCTGCCCCAGGCCAGATCTGCCAGCATCCGTGGCGTTGCATCTACACCTTGAAAACTCTAGAAAAATGACTCCTCAACGCCAGCGCGAGGTAACGAACGTGCCATAAAATGCTGGTGCCGCACATGCTACAAACAAGTATCCATGCACAAGTTACCCCACTCCGGCCTTCGCGTGATAACCGAACACGAGTTTCTCTGGAAGCCGCCTCTCATTGAGACGCATCCGGCGGAGTTTAATTCGCCACGTGGCAGGTATTGTTGTCAGCATGTCAATTGGTCCAAGCGGCCAAGTCTATACCCACATATATGTCCGCGCGTTTGAATGTCACTTTGAAACCCAAGGTGGAAACACAGCCGGCAACCCTTCTTCCTCCACAAAGTTCCTGCTTGCTGTGCTGAGGGTGCCGAAAGACCAAACAGCCTCAACTCAACTCTGTTGGGCATATCTTCTGCTTTGCGTTACTTTGAAGCCACTCCACATCAACCATGTTCAGTCAATGAAAGTTAGATATGCGGAGTTTCTTGCTTGATGATGATAAGAAACCAAAGCTAATCTAACGACAACCAACTTCTGCACTGTCTGACACATTAAATAACCCCATCCGCTTCCTGAGACTTAAAGTGAAAAGCGCAAGTGTGCACACCGTACGCTGCAAATCCCTTCCGTAATTAAAGTATAAGGAGCAAGGTGAAGATACATAAGACCTTTGCCATTGCCTGAAAGCTGTTCGAATTTGGGCGGATGTGTCTCAGCAGTGTCCAATGCAAATGCCCTTCCTGGCACACAACAAGAGCATTGGCACGGGTTGTTGATGCAGCCAAGGTGGCGCTGGCATGGAGAACCACCCGAAATGTTTGACAGCGCGTCAAATCTGATCCCCATAATTCAGATTTGGCCACATGATGGCCCTGCTCCCTTCCTTTCTCCAGTGCAATCATGATTCCGGGCAAGGAAAAATGCTATGCCTCACCAGCTTTTTGAAGGACAATGTCAGTGTCCGCGCATCCTGTCAAAAGCTGTTTTTATACTTTGTGGGCAGCATACTGACACCCTTTTAAGCACCTCACGCAAAGGAACCGCGCAACATGTCATCAGGCCTCCAATTTTGTCTCCATGTTGTACCCTGGAAGGAGACATTAGATATATATGTATGTGTATATCTATATACAGAAATATATATATATATATCAATAAATGGTTTGTACGAGAACCTTCCCAATTTGTAGTTTTGCACTCCTGGACACTGGATATGGAATGAACGCTAAATGACTTTGGCACTTGAAAGCCTGAATGGAGCACGAAGCTTTGGGCAAAGCTTAACGCCATGAAAAGCAGCCACAATGACAAAGTAGATCCAACATGATCCAACCATACCTGAGCCCTTGGGCTGCATATGTATATATATATATGTATATATGTACGAGGGACCTCCATGTATAATATAACGTACTCTTGTTTCGAATATATTGTAATAATAATAATGTAAACCAAGAGAAGTTATAAAACAAAGTACATCAAACAACGAAAACTAATTATTTTGTGTGTTTTATACTTTAGTTTGGCGGCCTTGAAAAGAAGAAACTAATTCCTTCAGGTTTCGAGGTTTCCAGGTAGAAATTAAAGATAAACCAAAAAACTAAATATTGAATTTTTTAGTGTTTGCTGCCTTTAAAAAAACTGACAACTAAAAAGAAACTAAATCCTTCAGGTTTCGAGGTTTCCAGGTATGTAGAAATTTAAAAAAAAAAAAAAAAAAATATATTTTATTTTTTTTTTAGTTTTGCGCCCTTAAAAAAAAAAACAAAAAGAACTAAATATTTCGTGTTTTAGTTTTGTGGCCTTTAAAAAACAAACTAAAAAAAACTAAATCCTTCAGGTTTCGAGGTTTCCAGGTATTTAGAAATTCAAAAAAATACTAAAAAAACTAAACTAAATATAATATGTAGTTTGTTTAGTTTTGCGGCCTTTTGAGAAAAACAAAAAAGCTTTTAAAAAAAAACTAAAAAGACTAAATATTTAGTTGTTTTAGTTTTGCAGCCTTTAAAAAATACTTTAAAAAAACTAAATCCTTCAGGTTTCGAGGTTTCCAGGTATTTAGAAACTATAAAAAAAAAAAAAAAAAAAACTAAAAACACTAAATATTTAGTGTTTCGAAGTTCTAAATACCTAGAAACCTCGAAATCTGAAGGATTTAGCTTTTATGTTTAAAAGCCGAAAAAGTACAAAACAAAAACTAAATATTAGTTGTTTTTGTGTTTTGCCTTTTTAGAATGTCTAAATACCTGGAAACCTCGAAACCTGAAGGATTTAGTTTTAGTTTTTGCATTTCTTTTAAAGGCCGCAAAAACTAAAAAACAAAATATTTAGTTTTTCTATATGTTTTTTGAATTTCTACATACCTGGAAACATCGAAACCTGAAGGATTTAGTTTCTTTTTAGTTGTTAGTTTTTTTAAGGCAGCAAACACTAAAAAACTAAATGTTTAGTTTTCTTGTTTATTTATAATTTCTACCTGGAAACCTCGAAACCTGAAGGATTTAGTTTATTTTTGTTCATTTCTGTTAAAGGCCGCAAAGCTAAAAAACTAAATATTTACTTTTCTATATATTTTTAGAATTTCCAAATACCTGGAAACCTCGAAACCTGAAGGATTTAGTATGTGTGTTTTTTAAGTTTTGTGTTTTTTAAGGCCGCAAAACTACAAAAACTAAATCCGTAGCTTTTTGTACAGGCCGCAAAACTAAAAGAATAATAGTGTCTTTAGGTGTTTTATTGTCTTAAAGGCCACAACACTGGTTTAAAAATATGTATTTTTTCGTTTAGTTCTTTTGTTTTTTACCTAAAACAACTGAATATCTATTTTTTGGGTTGTTTTTTAGAATGTCTAAATGACGGGAAACCTCGAAACCTGAAAGGTGTTGCTTTTTATATCCCCACACTTGCTTATAAAATGATACCCCTCGAGGAACTCCTTAGAAAATGGTGGTCTTGGTGATGTACAAAATGACTGTTCCAGTCCTCTTATCATAAAACGCAAACATTTTCCGGAATTACGGAAAACAATACACCAAAACAATCAGCAACACAAAAACTCACACAAACAAACAACACATGCCTGCAGTGAACAATGCACACCTTTTGCAATTGTGGCATATGATACATATCACATTCCATTGCTCCATGGTTTGTGTAAATCTATTTTTAAACAAAAAATAAGTTTAATGTCACAATGTGAATTTGTTTTTGTGTTGGTGGGCTGCCCAAGTCCAAATCCCAGGAACTAGAATGATTTATGCTTTATTTTCAGTGTGGATGGAGAAGAGGGAGAAAAAATACTAAATATCATTTGTCTTCATTGTAGAGGGAGAAGAGGGTGAAGAGGGAGAAGAGGGTGAAAACTGCTGTTTAAGCTATCTTTTTCAGAACCCAATCACTATGAGTTGGCTAAACTTTTGTTACTTCTCTCTTTTCTATTGCTTTATAAGGGCTGGTTGTGAACTACACTATGCCTATTGTACATCCCCCATGATTTGGTATTATTAACAGACCATGCCATGACCAAATGTAAGCACACAAAATGTCACAAAACACAGAGGTTGGACAAACCCATTTTATAAACCCCTCACGTTGGACAAACCCATTTTACAAACCCCTCACCCTCTAAAAGTCAATCGTATTTGCGCACGCCCTCCCACACCAACCCATTTTATAAACCTCGCACCTTATCAAAAGTCACTCGTATTTGCGCACACCCTACCTACCACAAAAACCCATTGTATACGCACGACCGCCGATAGCGGTTCTTTTCTTGGCTAAAAAGGGCTTCATAAGGTCTCATGCCTTGACAAACTTGGTACACTTCTTGATTTTGTGCCCCCCTCGCCGCGCGCGGTGACTTTTGAGGGTGCCTGGCCACCGCTCAAGCCCCTTCATGGCGCGCGGAACATGGTGTAGCCGACCCACGTCTCCTGCAAGTAGGTGCTCCGCTTGCCCTTCCTTTCATCATCCACGATGATGAATTTTTCCTTCTTCCCTGGAAGGGCGGCCCAGGCGATCGTCATCCGCCATGGTGACCACCCCTTCTCCCCGACTCAAAATCGAACATCTTCTTCCGCTGCTGGACATGCTCTCGCACTGCCACTTTCACTCCACCCGGCAGGTCCTCGATGGTCAGCCAAGTTCTCTTGGGTGGAATTCCCATTTTTCGCCTCAGAGCTGGAGTGAAGCATCCCGCCTGGAACTGCTCGTCCATCAGGAAGTCCAACACTTCTTCTCTCCATAGCGTCCACTTTTGCAGGGTGACTCCTCCGACACGAAGTTGAGGGCTTCGCTCCTGAGTCCAACCATTCAGTGTCCAGCCGCTGCCGAGGTCTCCCCAGTCGAGCTCTGGCCAGTCTCTTTCTCTCTCTCATTCTCCTCAATCGCTCCACCAGATGCCCTTCTCGATGTCGAGGTTGTAGCCTCTTCCTTCACCCCTTCTACCGGTGAAGATGATGCTGCTTGAGAAGGTCTTCGATCGGCGCCGTGCTCGTTGAAGATCACACGCGTGCCCTCGGAGTCCATCATGATCCACGTCCCCCGAAGTTCTTTCTGGGTCCTCGCCTCTCCATCATGCGGTCCCAAGCTGACATGCCCAGTCCCAGACTCGCCCTTCTCTTCCTCTCGGCCTCTGGGTCATAGTGTCCACGATGCCATAGGTCCGGATCGGGTACTTGAGGAGCTCGAGAATGTCCTTGAGGTTCTTGATGCATCGTCCTCAACGAAAACCTCTCCACTGGGTTCCGGGCCCCCGGCTCCTGTCGTTGGTAAAGTGGATCATCAGGATCTGCCCAAGGATATGCCTCCTCATGGGCTGAGTATCCAAACCCTCGATTTCCCCAAGTGGTCTCACTCAAGTTCTCCACGTGGTGAACCCCAACCTCCAGGATGCGCTCCACAACCAGTTGAGCGACTCGATCTCCCTTATACACTCGATGGTCTTCATCCGACCAGTTCCTGAGTAGAACCTTGACTTCTCCTCGAAAATCTCTGTCCACCACCCCGGCACCAGTCTCGATGCCTCTGATGGCCAATGATGATCTCGGGGCGATCCTCCCATAGGTTCCCGGCGGAAGCTCAATGGCCATCCCAGTCTTGATGAGGACACTCTCGCCCGGCGGAACTAGTGTCTCGATGATCTCCTCCTTAGGCTTGAACCATTGTTGAATTCCAGAGGTTCCAACTCGGAAGGTGATGTCCACAAGGATGGCGATGGCTGCCGTGATCAGTACAAGGGATCCACCACTCCCCTGTCGTCTCCGTCACTTCTTCCTTCGCAGCTTCCACTCTCCCAAGCAGACTGGCTGCCGCAACGAGTAATCCCACGCCCCTGGTGAAGCCTGGTTCAATCGCCCTCTTGAACTCGATCTTCTTGACCTCAATCGCCTCTTTCTCACCCCCGCTGATTTGCAGGGCCCTTTTGAACCTTCCCAAGGCTGGTCCCGCGAGTTGCTTGGTGAGTCCATCAGCAATGAGGACCTTTCCGGACACATGATCCAAGGTGATCTCCTTCTCCCGGATCGTGTCGGTGAGTCCAGCTGCTCGAATCCTCAAATATGCCTCGTCCCTGCGGCGACCGCAATGGCCGCAGTGGAATCGGAGTGGAGCCTTACCTCCGCCTTCTCCTCCGCCACCGCTTGTACCAGCGCCGCCGTCGACCTGCCGGCAGTGAGTCCCTCCAGCGTGGCCATAAGCTCAGCTTCGGCTCACGAACGGCTGTCAAGTCGTCTGCCAACGCACTGGGGTGCCTCCGACGAAAACCGCCACTCCGGATATGCTTTTTGAGCTCTGAAGCGTCCGTGTAGACATCCACCCTCCGAATCGTGGTCAGTGACAGATCTGGACGAGTCCTCCCTGCAACCCATAGCAGCTCTCCTCTGCCGTGGGCTTCTCCTCCTCTTCCGGGGTTCGGATTTGACCCAAGACACATCGCTCTTTCTCCTCGTAGTCCTACAGCAGATTGGAGATGTAGGCTGGTGATGGATGACGTAATCCTGCCTGCGCTTCTCCACCTCCATGCCCAGGAAGCGTACAGGTTCCTGCCCATCGATCACCCATGAAGGCTCTCCAATCTTCCAACGCGCCCCTCGAGCGCTTGCTCCTGCACCAACCAGATGTCAGCTTGGGGCGTTGACTGCACTCGAACTCGTCTTCCTCGCCGCTCCCACTGGAAGTTCTTGATCTTCCCATCTCGGTGGTCACACCAGTCGCGAGGCGATGTCACCAGTCCGTCGAGGGCCTTCTTCACAAGCCACAATTCCTTCGGGTCCTCCAGCACCTCCGCTTCTTGGAAGATTCGCGGTGGTTGAACGACGACGATCCCACGGTCGTGGGCAGCCGGTGCATTGAGGAATGCCGTCTTCACGTCGATAGTGGCGAGTGACCACCGACTGACTGAAGCCAACTTGATCAATGCTCTCACCTCTATTCCACTAGCTCCGGAGGCAAACGTCGACTCTGAGCTCTTGGCGTTTCCGCACGCCACCCCCCGGCACTTGTGTCTCCCAGTACCTGCCTTCCGGCTGAAGATGGCCTTCGCCGGCACGAGATCGAAGTCCTTTCCTTGAGCCTCCGCTTCCTTCTTCAGCTGATCTGCTCGTCCTCGGTCGATGGCTTCAACTGCCTCGGACTCCTTGATCAGCGCGGCGTACTCTTCCACCATAGAGGGCTTCCACTCACTCATGCTCTTGCGAACTTCCGCCAAGCCCACCATCCGTGCCTGCAGAAACTCTTGCGGATCTTTGTGGGCTTTCTCAGCTTCTGCCAACTGGGCAGCACTTTCTCGTCGACCTTCAAGCACCGCTTCCTCAACAATCTCCTCAACCTCCGTGGTCAGCATCTTGAGACATCTCTCGTTGATGATCTCCCCTCCATCTTCTTCCAAGAGGCTCAGTTCTTGAGCCAGCAGTTGAGCTCCCCGACGCTGCAGCTCCCCCCAGTCTACGGCCGTTGACCCATCTTCTGGACCTTGAAGAAGCTTCAAACTTTTCCTGGGCCGTCCCGGTCTCTTCCTCGGCAGCTCAATCTCCTCAGGGGTCTCGTTCACCTGAATGATGTCCCCTGTGTGGAACAGTTTTCCCGTTGAGATCTCCTGCACGAAGTACCCAGGCGTCGTCATCGACATCGTCACAGCTGGACATAGCACTCGGTCGCTATAGAGCTTCCTCTTCGCCCACACCACCTGTCCAAATGGAGCCAGCTCCCGCTTCTTCCACCCCATGGACTCCAGCTGACGTCGAAGCCGACATTCTTGAGGCGTGGCACCAATAGCTCTCATCGAGCCCTGCCGCTAGGAGGAGCGTTCTGGCACCTCTTTTCAACTGAGCCTCCGCCGGCCATTGCCGCGGAAGTTATCTCCATCTGTAAAGGCGCGCATCAATGCGCATTAGGCACCTGTCGCGACACTGAACCTCATTCTTTGTGAGAAGGGTCTTCGTCCATGGGATCTGCCTGAGCGTGACAGACCCTTCTGCGAGTTCCACTCGGACTTCCTGAGCTCGCTGCCGTTCATCCTCCGACTCTGCTCTTCGGAGACAGTGAGTGGCTCCCCCGTCGAGAAGAGCTCGATCATTGGCGCGCACCTCTAAGCTGCTCAGCTTGATGGCCTTCACGGCGGTCCGCCCGTGCCTCAGACTCTTCAGCAGGGTCGTCGCTTCTGATAGCAGCGCTTGAACTTCTCCTGAACTCGCCGCCGGCTTTTCCACCTTCTTCTCGCCCACAACCTCATCAGCCACGATCTGCGGGCCTTCAGAGTTTACCTCCCTTTCGTTCTTCTTGACCCCCACTCCCTTCTCAATCTTCTTTTTGAAGGTCTTCACTTCCTTGTCACCGTCGGCCTTGGGCTTGGTCGCAGGGCACTCCTTCTTGGTGTGTTTGGTTGATGAGCACCCGAAGCACCGACCTTTTTCTTCTCCCTACCCCAAATCGTGTTTGAAGCGACAGTCCTGTCCCTTCCTGCAGCCCTCTTCCGATCCCCAAAAACGACCGACTTTCTCTTCCGTCTTTCCGTCGCCCTTGGCCTTACCCGAACATTCTGGAGGCACCCGAGGCCTGGTGTACAGGCGTTGCACCGGTTCAGCCTGGAGCCAAGGCAATCATGGCCAGATTCAACACTTCCTCCCACCACCTCCAACTTGTTGCGCTCAGGTCCTTCATCGTTGGTGTGATGAGTTGAATCCAATCTCCCAGGATCAACGATCCCAAAGATCCTGCAGTGGTGGCAGTTCGACTGAGCGGATCACCTCCCCCCAGCTTCCATCCGACGAACTGGTCCCAAGTTGGCGCAACACGGACTGTGCTTGCTCGAATGGAGAGCCCATCATAAGCTCTCGCACGCCGTCTCCAGATCCTTGATGTCCTGGATCTTCACCTGGGTGATGACCTTGATGTAGACCCCACCCTTGAGCTCCCCAAGAACCTGGCACTCCGGGTACTGCCGAGCCTCGTTGATTACCATCTCTCCTCATAGCGCCCGGCTGCTTGTCCTCAATTCCACCGATCGGGAATTCGGGAATCTCCACATCGGCCCATGCCTGATTAGGACCCTCCTTTCTCCCACGATCTGGTGTCGCCGGTGGTGGTGCCTTGAGCTCACGAAACGGAATGCTTTCACAAAGAATCCTCCACCCATTCTGGATCTTCATGCCAAGGTCGCAGCTTGAGGTCGCTATCGGTGGCGTCGTTGTCTAGCTGTGGGCCTGCCTTGCCGGCCTGTGCAGCTTCATGAGCACGCCGACTACCTACAGCCATCTGCCGACACAAAGGGAGTGGGTAGGAAGCTGAAAAGCTGCTCACGGCTTCGCCTGGCTTTGGCTCACGACCATACACCTCCACAATGTTGGGCTGACATCGCTCCCGAAACAATGCGATAGCTGCTCTTGTGAAAGATCCTTGAACGGTGAAGTGTCTGTTCCTGTAAAGACAGGTACATTGCCCAGCCAAACCATCGTACCAAGGTTTGTTGTGTAGCCACTTGCTGGGCTTCTGGAATCCTGCCCCAAAGCTGCAAAAACAGAATTTTGTGATGCGGCGCCCCAATTCTAGTAACACTTTGTATGCGTGTAATTCAAACATCACCGAACTGCCTGGCTGTTCACACGACACAAAGCATCCGCTCATCAGTGCAAGGGTCAGGAGAAAAGCCGTTCTGACAGCCAACAATGTCTGTTCTCGAGTCACTGGATCATTCATCTTGAAGCCTTCTGGCTACTGTTTGGATCTGAGTCTTGGACGTCGGAGCGTCCCAAACGACCAGCACGGCGGTCCAGCGTGCCACTCACGAATGGCACCATTGTAGGCTAGCTGCGCAAGATCACGGAAGGTCGCTCCATCTCCATAGGCGCGGCCAGAGGCCCCACGCTCGACCCCAGGATGTACGTGGAGTCCCAAGTCGGCGTCTTTGACCAATCCCCAAAACCCGAAAATAATTCAACGCAGTCAAAAGCAACTGCGCTGTCCCGGAGAGTCTCGCTGACGCTTTTGAAGGTTGTTCGCGGAGCAAGCAACTGGCTGTCATCTGTATCAGGGCCACAAGTCGGTTCCGGCTCGAGCCCAAGTTCTTGAAGAGCCATGCTTGCACCTTGTTGCAACTTTGTATAATAACCCCTTTGTTCAGTGTGTCGCCACAACTCTGCTATTGCTACCTCTGAGAAATCAGCCTTGCAAATCCCTCCCCCGAAGGGTGACGCATCCAACATATACAACACGGGCGCGGGTTCAACTCTCAAGTCGGCCTGCATCACCGGTGCCAAGACGCACATTAGCAGCAACTCGGTCATGGTCTGCGAAGACATCTTAAACAAAACGTCATCACCTAAATTCTCACCCTCATGGTAGATCTTGTCAAACACAGCAAACACTGGTCGCCGAAACAAGCAAACATGCGTCCAACAACCTAGAAGTGCTTGGAGAAGTTTGCGAGTGATAGCACCTTTCTTTGCAATGAGACTTGCGATAAAACACAACTGCAACCCTAGAACGTGGAGCCGAAACTCGGCCTGCAGTGCCATGCACTTCCGCCCCAAGCACGGTGGTGTGATCAACTTGTCTCCGGCGCTTGCCAGGGTGAGCGGTGAGTTTGACTTGTTTGTAAGCTCCGATGCAACAAACACTTCGTGATCTCTGGCGTGGTGAAGTGAACCTGACGGCCGATCAAGCTTTATCCGCTGAAGTCCAATATGATCATCAATAGTCAGAAGTTCGTAGAAAGGGTCTCTAGGACAGGGTAGTCGATACTGTAAAGCTTCATCAGGCCTCACGCTACCTGCCAACGTCCGCAAAAGGTTGAAATGGCTCGGCTCTGTACAGCTATAGGGCGTCGCCCATTGCTAAAGTTCCCAAACACACGTAACACTCTGTATCCAGAAGACCGGGGTCAAAACACTTCAAGTGAGCCAGTTCAGAACCATGGAACCTGATCCGCTCTTGCTGAGCTCACCTTGAAGGTGTGATAAAACTCACACAGGTCATCCGAGGAAATCAGCAACTTCTCATCCCTCGAATTGATCACAGTGGGGTTCAAGATCAAGCGGTCCCAATCTGCATCCTTAGGCACACAAAACATCCCAACTGTCTCCACTTCACGGACCTGTGAGCATGGTACCACGTGGCAAGCCTCCAGTGAGTCCCACTTTTCAGCAAGCTCAAGGATGTCTGATCGAGCCGCGTGAACAATGGCCTTTGGCAGCGATGGCCACTGAAGCTTCGGACGTCGAAGCACGTCAGGTTGCTTGAAAGCTGCTCTGACCACTGGATCTGAAAGAAACGGGCTGGGGTCGAAGGTTGGTGCAAGTTTCCATTTGATCCTTTCTGAGCGAACAGGAAGGGTGCTTGTGGTTTGCATGGGCAGCCTGACCAGTGGTTCCAAAGCCACTTCAGCACAATCTTTCTCGAAGAGCCCAGGAGACATCTCGTCAGGGCTGGTCTTTGGCTTTCGCTTGGGGTTACCATAACCATCAAAAGACTTCTGCAAAACTTCTAAAAAACTGTGCACATCTTCAAACTCAACAGGCAAATCCTGATGTCTCAAATTAAAAGCACACTTTGTTAATTTAGAAAACTTCTCGCCTGCTCTGCCCAGGCGCTCCGTCGTGACCCCTCCCGCTCGCAGAAAGTAATCTACGAGCGTCTCAAGGTAGTCAAGCATATCTAACTGCTGCTGACTCATTGGAAAGCCTCTTCGCGCCTTATCTGGCGGCCACATAGTTTGTCCCAGCGTCAGCCAGTTCAGGGCCACCACCAAACGCTCCATGGCCAGAGCTCTCGTTTGCAGGAATGTGTGCTTGCGCCTGCGTCTTGGGAGAGCTTCTTGGGCGATGTCCATCGCCCCCAGCATGGGGGGGGACAAGGCCACAGGTCAGACTTTGGTGTCAGTCTGCCATCGGTGCGGAGAGGAGCTAGGCTGCGCCGAGTGAAGGCAGCCAGCGCTCCTTGCTGTGAGGCGACAGTCAGCGCCGATCTGAAAACTCAATGCAATGAATTCCCTCTGGGAGGGCGCCGCCATTGTCAAAAACGCCGAAGTCAGGCATGATGTCGCGCCCGGACTTCCCCTCCATGCTTATGAGATTTTTCACCAGCCAGAGATTGGAAATCCAATGAATTAATTGTTTGCTGTTTTTTTGTTGTTTTTTTGCTGTTTGCATTTGCTGTTTTTTTGCTATCGTTATTTTGTTGCTATTTTTTTGGCATTTGGCATTTGCATTTTTTTGGTGTTTTTTGGGTATTGTGGATTTTGCTGCCTGACGCCTTTGCTGAGGAAAAGTGTTGTATTGTTATTGAGTTGTGGCTTTGGTGGGTGATTTCAACAGTACGTCCTTTGTGTTTGTTGCTGGTTGCCTTAAAGCGCGTTTGCATCCATGTGGTTTGTTCTTTATCTTTGCTCTTCAGTGTAAAGAACATCTGGGAAGGCAACTCTCATTTCGGAGACATTGGGACAGGCTGCCGCCCGGTCATCCCAGACAACCGAAACAACAGGACCTGCATTGGTTGGAAGGATTAGATTAAACAAAAGGAGGGATGGCCAAAACAACGCTTGGTGGAATTGGGGTTCCCTTTGGGAATGGCATGGGGGATGGCAAATTGGAATGGCAAAAAATGGCAAATCCTCGAGTTTTTGCCATTTTTTTGCTATTCCTGCAATTTGGTGGTTTACAAAGATTTGCCATTTTTTGCCATTTCAAAACTTTGGTTGTTTTGGTTGTCAAACAGTGTGCCATTCTTTTGCCATTCTAGATTTTGAGGATGAGTCAACACCACAGGGGATGCCAGGCAGAGTTTTTGCTTTATGTGGACGGCTGGTGTTGGGTATTCCTGGTAGTAGGGCCACTGCATAGGGCAACTAAGAACTACTACTGAGCATACATTGCATCTATATACAAGGGGGCTACTGGATTATTGCCATAAAGAAAAAGCGTTGCCACATGTTCTACTCATGATTTTTACATGCTCTTGCCAATGCTCTTGGCCTCACTGGTACAAGTGTGAGAACTCTGCGCTGCTGCAAGCGCTGCAAGCAGGGGAACCAAAAAAAGAAAAACATTGAAAACACACAGTAAAAAACAGCAAAACAGAACGCCAAAAAAAACAGCAAAAAAAAGAAACAGCAAAAACAATGGGAAATCAGAATGCATAAAAAACAGCAAAAAAATGCGAAACAATTCAACTGGAGCTGACCCAGTCTGTGGCTATAAACATCTCATAACTCCATGCATTCTCTTTGACTCGCGAGCTCAGGTGACATCTCCTCCACCGCTTGTGTACTCGCTCTGTCCTGCTCAACCCCACGATTAAAGGTAGCGGTCGGGAAACAATCCCGTCGCTCTGGTGTAGAAGAGCCTGGCAAAGGGGTCTCACAGGCCAGCTGAGCACGCGGGTCAGAGCCACCTGGCTGTCTCATCCTGTGGTCGAGGACGAAGGATCGTCCTTCGTCTTCTTCTTGGGCTTCCAGGGCTTGCGAGGCTTGGTTTCCTCGCTGCCTTCCTTTCCAGGTGGAGCGACAGCATGGGCCTGATTCGCTGACTTGGTCCTGGAGTCTAAGAAGTCCAAATCCTTGAGACAGGCCACGTTTGCTGATATCCAACTGGGCTGAGCGAGTCTGGTGAACGGCACGACTCCCCCCCGCACTCTGTTCTTTTTGAGTCTGAGCAAAGTTCGGTTCCGGCAGGGAGGTGAGAAGCCAGCTCAGGCTCGTACGGCCTGCATCGTTGGCAGTCTGGTCGATGAACATCAGGCTCCGGCAGTTGCCGGACCGGAAACCTATCTCCCATCCATTGGCCTCAAAACCGGTGATCTGCGAGAGGATTCCGTTTCTCTATGTAGTCTGATGTGGCTGCAGAGCGTCTAGCCCCAACTCGTCCGAGGCATTCTTCTGAACGACCTCCCCCAACTTTTCGAGGTCCGCAGCGACCCTGATGAAGGCTTCCCGTGCTAAGCATCCTTTGATGCCGCCTCCAGCTGGGCCGCTTGGAGGTCTTGCAACCCTTCCTCCAGCTCCAAGGCAGACGTTGCTTCGAGTCCCTCTTCCTGCTGAAGTGCCTCCAATGTCTGTTCGGGCCTGGCTTCCTGTTGGATTCTTTCGTGTGCTCCTAGCCGAGTTGGAGCACCACCGGCCAGCTGTCGAACCCTGCCTCTGTAGCCGTGGTCGGCCTGGCCCCAAACAACACTCCTTGGTTCTGTTGTCCCCCTGCTGATTCCGTTCTTGAGAAACCAGGCGTCAAGGCCTCCTCCTCGGCTGGAAGAGGCGTTGTTGCCTCGGCTGGAGGCTCCTCCTGCAGGTCGGCATCTTCGGCTGTTGCATAGTCGCCAGCTGCGTCGTCGTCCATCACTTGACTCATCCAGCTTTCTGCAGCAGCTAACAGGGACCCAACCCGGCATCTGCCGGCTTGTCCATCCACGCTGAACTTTATCAGCTCGAGGTTTTGGGCGCTTCGTAATGAGTGAGCCCTGATGAAGCACTCTGCAAGCTCCCAACTCACATCGATCATCACCACAGGAGGTCGACTCCATCTCCACTCTGCCTAGTGCACTACGGCGGCCTCGCCGCCTGCATCCAGCTCCAACTCTTGGTCTTGGAAAAAATGCACCACATCTTCCTGATCTGGCACGGCCACCATAAATCCCCCATTTCTCACACGCACCAAAGTGTGCGCTCTCAAAACTGTGCCTTCTGGCCGAGGAGGAAGCTTCACAAACAAAGAAGGCAGGGCGCCTCCTGGCGCTCGGGCCCTGTGTAGGGCCACGATGGCAAACTCTGTCAATCCACCCACTGCAGCCTGAAAGCCTGAAAGCCCAAATGGTACTTGGCAAGCAACCCGCACGTGAGGGCCCGGCCGATGCGAGCGGCAGGCGTCCACCCGCCTGGTGAGGATCGCAGTCTGGAGAACAAGTGTCGGGCCCCTGATAGGTCCAGACTCTCAAGCTCCTGCGGCGTCACCGCAGCCAGCAAAGCCTCTTGCCAAGGTGCACTGCCGTAGGGATGACTCACTGGCGCCTCAACGAGGGTCGAATCAGTAGCTCCCAGTTCACTCAGCTCTTCCACCTGAGAGCTGCGAGCCCCAGTCGTCGGGGCAGCAAGGGCACCCGAGGTGGGGGACCTTACCACAGTGAACGAGGAGAGGCCCGATCCACTTTCCACAGCTTCTTCGCTCTGACCGTCACGAGCGATCCGGATCCTAAGACCAGCAATAGAAACTGTGACCTCGTCGATCTCGCTTGGCTGGCTCATGCACTGGTGTCTCGATACTGCCCTAACCTCCTTCGGATAGCCAGCTCTTGCGCAGCACCCTCAGGGGTCAACCAGCCTGAAACCACCAGGGACCCAAACAATCGCAGGCCTCGTCGGCAGCTCGGTGACCAGGCGCAGATGGCCAGGCAGGCTCTGAGACAGCAGCCACCAAGGAAGGCGAGGACGATCGCCAGTAAAATCCAGCCCCACGGGCAAGAACACGGAGCGTGGAGCGGCCACAAGAACCGCAGTTCACGGAGGATCTCCGCAAACACGCTCCAGGGCATGCGCTCTTTGAGCCAAAGAGCTTGAGCGGCTCAAATGCTTTCCTAGCTCATGATAGGTGAACATATGCTTAACCTGAGAAGCTTAGTATGAAAGCCAGCGGGCGACTCAGCGGGTCTTTTTCGGCAGCAACAGCCTACGGCCATCTGCGCA
Organism: Durusdinium trenchii; assembly: GCA_963970005.1. Taxonomy (NCBI): domain Eukaryota; class Dinophyceae; order Suessiales; family Symbiodiniaceae; genus Durusdinium; species Durusdinium trenchii. The sequence continues at coordinate 476,719 of CAXAMN010028639.1, forward strand.
GGAGCCTCTTTTTGATAGAGCGCATAGGGACTCACAGGCTTCAACCCATAATGCTCCCGAAACTCGAAAAGGAATAGTTGTCGCGCAAACGCCACAGAAAGAAAGACTTCGCACATAGAGACTCACAGGCTGAGAATTCAAGTCTGCCGAAAACAGTAAGGACAAGGATGCCAAGTTGCCAAGTTTGAAGGCAGTTTTTTGGAGTGCGTTTCGCCGACACAATAGTCCGTAGATGTTGATGGTGTTCTCTTGCAAGAGGGCTTTCCATGCATTGAAAACAGTCTTTGCTGCACAGGATTTAGCCAGATGATGTCTCAGATGCCTCAAAATTGCATTCTTCAATTACAAGCAACTGGATAGTGGATCAGAACTGACTCATGAGGTCTGGTGCTTTCTGATCAGTGGACTTTAGCTTTGAGCTCAGGAAATCCAGTTATTGGCAGGAGTGAGCAGGAGCCTGAACGAAGGATTGTCAATTAGGGAGGGTTGAGCATACCAGGGACTACACAATGTCCTGCATCCTTCAGGTGCCCCAGTAGTTGAGGAACTTCATATGGGGTATTGGCGAGATCCAGAGTGATATTGCAATACCGGAAAGACTGCATTGTGATTTGTCATGGGTTTCCTGAAAACAATGCAATGGCGAGCGATGTAAGTCTTGACCAATTTGAGGGGGGTTGTTGACTGTGAATATCCTTCGACCGAAAAGAAACACTCTGGACATTGTTGGCAAGAAAAATGCAGTGGAGGGAGGTGCAATCAAGACCCCACTATCATTCGGTGCATCGGATTCCTTCTCACCAAAACGTCCACATCCGCAGGGCGGATGTGAACCCCTTACATCTCTTAGGCCAAGAAAGAACAAATTGGAATTGCATTCGGCCGCAACTTCTCTTCAAACATCTTGCTTGATGGCTGAGCCACTGAGGACAATTCCGCCAGGTCCAATTGCCCTAGCTTTGGTGCTAGAACCTTGCCATGTTGAAAACTCAAACAGGAACAAAAAATCATACAAATGGTCCAAATACCAAGACGAGATTGTGGCCTCCGCCAGCATGCGCCAGTCCATGGCATGGTTGCCTTGCTGTGCACCAAGCCAGGCCAACTGAGCCAGGTCCTCGCATTCTCTCAGAATCAGGTATGGACTACAGTATGTAGTTCAATTGCAAGATGCATACTGCGTTTTTGCTGCTTATCCTCAGCCGATTCAGCCTTCAGTTCCTTCAGATCGAAGGATGCTGGAGTGTAGCCTCAACAAACTGCCCACAACGACAAGATCTTCTTGAGCTCTCCTAGCCTGTGGTGGGAAGTTCAACCCCTTTGGCATCGACAATTAATCCATTGGATCGGCCCAATAATACGCATTTCCCGCCGCTAGCTGGATTGATGGATCGTTGACCTGTATGCCGAGATACCAATTCCAACATGTAACATACGAGTATGACTGGGATACCCCGATCAAGACATGACTGGGGAGACACCATGAAAACGTGACCGACACATCATCAAAATACGACGGGGATACCCCCCGCCCATCACAACAAAATTGGAACAGCGGAGCGCCCAACCCATGGACCTATGCTCGCCCGACCGCCTAGGGCCTATGACACTTGTCTGTACAATGCTTCGCACTTTGGGGAATAAAAGCGGGTTGTTCATATTATTAAGCAAGTCATCTGCACGATAAAAGCTCATGTGTATTCCTGGCTCTGTTCAAGCCCAATTTCCGAGCCAAGCAGCTATTGAGAACCACGAGGCCTCATCAAAATCAAGAAACATTTTCCTGGAAACTGGGTGGTGACACTGACACCCTGGAAATGCTGACAAGACTATCCTGCTGAACTCTGTGGCCACGAGGCTATGCTGCCACTGCCCGGCTTTGCTGCTGCTGCGTGCTGCTGAACCCAACTCCACTCGGGCAGGCTTAAGGTCCCGTTCCCGCGCATGATTCAGCAGGCAAAGTGCCAAGGACCAGGAACCTGCCTGGACAACTTGAACGAAGCGTCATCGAACCAGCACAAGGGAAAGCAAAGAGCCTTCTCACAAGCAGCCAAGCTCTCCCGAGTCCGGATGGCATCAAAGCCAAATGCCTGAACAAGAACCGTCTCACTGTCTCGACAGTATGCCAAAACACAAGGCCACGATGCACCCCACTTTCCCTTGACGTATTTTGTGCAGGAAACTGATCCTAGTTTCAAGGCTGCAGCCGAAACACGATGGAAAAAAGGCAACCTGGTCACTCAAGGGGCAAGGTTCACAAAACAATTTCAGATGTCAAGGGGAGCGGGCACGTCGCTCCCTCCAAATCGAACATATAATAGTCACTGAAAAGCTGCCCAACAAAAGTTCCACCTGCACACAGAAAGGATGGTTTCCCACGAAAGTCCTACTTTGCCAGAAAGATTAGTTTGGAGAAAGTTTCCAAAGTTGCGCCCCACCCCCCCAGTGTGCTCACCCCGCCTGCAGCGAAAGGCGCAAAGCCTTGTCCCAACAACCTTCCGTTGACGATAACAAGTATGTGCAACCAGACCGCCAAGCCCAATGCAGCAAATGGCTGTTGAATCACAGCAGGGATACCACCTCTGCATTGTCAATGGGGGGGCAACGTCCACCATGTGCAAAGTCTACATGTACTGCAAGGCCAGCTTGCCAAGCGGCCTGCTTGTGAAAGCACGGCCATGGCCACGTTGATGCTCACCTGTCAACATGAAGGTTGGTAAGTATGTGGGGCAGGTTCTAGCTGGCTGGTGCTTCGAAGTTTCTTTAACCAGTTCGCTTTGACAGTCGGGCCCACCCAGCACTTTGAGCCCAACCAAACTACTGTATATCACGGCGCTTGCAGGCGGCAGGTATTTTTTATGTTTCATGTGTACATTGGCCAACTGTATTCCACACATGCCAGAAAATGCCACCTAAAGCGGCCCCCACAGCAACATAAAAATATTCCTGCATACAGAGAGAGAAGGGAGAGAGAAAGAGAGAGGGGGGCGTACGCTGTGAAGGCCCCTCCTTTGTGATGTTTTTTCACAGTTTAAATGCCTGAGAAGGGAATGAAAGCCAGCCTCCGTAAGGAGATGCAAATGGGGTCAACGGGGGTGAATGCGAGAGCGCAGGGGAAGCGTTGGGAGGCATAAGGAAGGGCCAAAATCACCGGACTTGTCTTCGGGGATCGGGCGCCTTTCTGCACCAAGGCTAGCTTTCAAAAACGAAAAATATAGAATGACAAACGCACGGAGCGGAGCGGACCTTTTCTCAAAGGTGGGCTTGGGCCACTTCAGCCCGGTCGTGTTCATGAACTTGCGGATCGACATGCATGGAGTGAAAACTTCTGACACCCCACCTACAAAGCTGCATCCTTTGCAGTCTTTTTCACACTTGGCCATGTCGCGCAAACCTTTCTACTTTTCTTGCCAGCTGTCTTCCCACTGGCTCGACATGACCGCAACGCAAAAGGCGGCGAAGCCCTTTCTGTACTCATGGCCCCAGTTCAAAGCATGGTCAAAAGCAATGAACAGGTACTCCAAACTTGCACGTCGGCCTGGCCTGCACATACTGGGTCAAGTCGTGCTTTCGGCGAAGGTTATGCCTTCATCAATCTCCATCTGGTCATTTCCGGCTTCCTCATCACGTACAGAGGCCGTAGGCCTGTAGTGCCTCCTGTAGCCGTGTGTCGGGCCCGACATGAAGAACTCCTCTCCACTGCATCTTCTACTGACTCCAAGAACGCGGTATGGCCTCAATCTTTGGGCTTCTGGATCCCGGTCTGTGAGATATTGCTCTACTGCGACTTCTCCCTCATTCTCTTCTTGTTCTCTGCTTGTTCTTCCTCTCTTGGTTTCCTCCTTGATCTTCCGCGAGGTTCTGCACGGCTTTCACCATGTTGCGCATTTGCTGGCTCACTTCTAGGTTGCTCACTTCGAGTTCCACCTCTTCTTCTCCTCAAGGGTTCTGGCAATGGCGGTGGAGGTTCACGAATCCACTCACCTCCAGTAGTCTCAACTGAAGCTGCCACTGCCCATTCCCGAAGATCCCCTGCAGATCTTCGATGCTCTTGATCTCCTTCTCTTCGAAAGTCTTCAAACCAGTCAGTCCTCACATAGGCAATCAACGTTCTGTACCACCATCTGATCTTTCTCCTTTTTGAATAGCCCACAAACATGCCAAAGCCGAACACCAGGATCGTGTACGCCAAGAACACCAACAAGACGTAGAGGCTCCATCCATAGCCACCATTGACCTGCTTCCTCAATGGTGAAATTTCCATCACTTTCGTTGTCTGGTACCTGGTAGTCCATATACTCCAGGTTGCAAAACCTGAAAGGAAGGAGTAAGGTAACCATCTTCACCATGGGCTTTGAGATCTTCACCTTCGTCTCATTGTTCTCCACCGAGATGGCGCAAATCATCTCATTCTTCACCTCCTTCATCTTCTTGGCTAGGTTCTTCTTGCGCAGCCCTTCACGAAAGGCTTCGTCTCCAACATGGCCAAAGACTTGGTCGGCACCCTCGGCATTCTTTCCACCCCCCCAATCAAGAGCATCAAAAACTCTCGTCGCTGTCGCGACAATCTCTTGGTGCCCAAATCAGCCATGTTCCCAAGTGTTGGAATGCCCTCCATTTTCAATGTCTTTGTTTTGGCCTCAAGCTGCATCCATAGGTACCTTGTATCAATGCGCTTCAAACGACCAACTCCCAGCCATTCAGTAAAAGTCCGGCAATAGGAACTGTCCGCGATGGCTTTGATCAGCACTGGCCTCTTGCTCAAGAACTGCCAAAGCTCCTTCAACTGCGACGCTTTCGGCTGCACCACCTGCGGAAGCTAGGAACTCAGCTTCACAGGAAGACAGGGCAATGCTTTTCTGTGACCTGGACCAGGCTGCAATCAGACATCCATTCAAAAAGATCATGGTGCTGCTCACACTGTGAATCGCTGTCCGTCCAACTGTCCAAGGCATCTGGGCCATCCAACTCATCAGGATTCCAAGCGCTTCAGCTTTCTTGCTCTTGTACTAATGCTCAGTAACCTCAGTCCGTTGAGGTAAAGGATCAAGTGTTTGAGCTCGTTCTCAGCTCTCTCTGCTGGGCTAGCCATTGGGAAATGAACCGCAATGTTCCAAGCTCAGAGCGAAATCGGTGCTGGTCGCCACCTGCCAGCACATCTTCACAAGGTCCTTCAAGGTCGAATTGACTGCTCTCTGGTGTGGCTTTTCCTGCTCGCTGTGACAACTGCTAGAGCTCCACAAGGCTTTGGCACATACTTCTCATGAGGCATGATCACGATGCCCTCCTTGGTGAAGAAATGCCTCTTCTTCAGACATCTGACAAGCGCATCTTCTGCGTGCCCCACCTGTGAAAATAGGCCGGGTTCACTCAGCACAAACTTGTTCTTCATCTTCTCAAGGAAGCAAAGAAGCTCTGCTGTTGTTTGATCGTGACCTTTGAATCACTCTCTGGCCATTGCCTGCATCTCCTCTTCCACTTACCATTCCTCACTCTCCAATCGAACACAGAGCGGAGATGTTCAACATAGCGGCGCGAGTCGCAGCGCAGCCAAAACCGCTTCATGCACTGTGGGGAGGTCCAGGTCCAGTAGCCAGTTCATCTCCACCGAGGCCTCGCTCAGCGTCCGCAGATGGAATAACTGGGCCCCCCTTCGCCCAAGGAGCAGAAGCACAATGGAGGAGATATCGCCCGAGTAGGCAAGACACCCGGAAATCTTGGGATTCAGGACATCTCTCGCGAACGCCCGGGGAGCAGGCGGGTCCAAGACCGAGGCCATGACCATCGAGGAGGTTGTGACCAAACCGAGATCAAAGGAGTGGGTCAAAGCCACGGCGAACAAGTTCGTTGTGAAGTCCACGCATCGTCGGCTCAGCTTGGAAGTCTGAGTCTGTGGATGTGAAGGCCCACCAGTGACAGAGGAGATATACCGACTCAAGTGGCGCGCTACTCGATCAGACCGCAACGCAGTCCGCTGATCACTACCTGCGGCACGTCGAGACGAACTACCAGTGGTCGGATGCCCTTGAAAGAAGACTTGGCCTATGCAAGAAAGCGTTGAAAAAGAAGATCGGTCCAGAGAAGAGAGCCCTCGAGGTAAAGTTGGACGAGTTGGACGACCTGCTGTGGGACGTTATGAGCGCTAAGGAGACAGAACCCACGCGCGTCGCTTGGTCGTATGCGTGGGCCACACATTGGATGCTTAGAGCAGCGGAGGCCGCGGTCGTGAAGGCGAAACATGTGGTGAAGTGGTTTGGAAACGCAAGGAAGTGAGGCTGTTCATCCCCAAGTCGAAGATGGACCAGCAGGCGAAGGGAGTATGGAGGACATTGCAGCTGCGGAGACAAACACTGCGACGTTCTGTGACCCTGGAACTTGACCGTGACCGCACACTTGAAGACCTTCCACGAACATGTCCAAGCGTGGAAGGATCCCAGTCCTGGGATATGCCTGCAAAAACGTCCCGTCTCCTAGTGGCGTGTACATTCGGGTCTTCTGTGTCTTTGAGGTTCTTCTCCCAAACGGCAGCCAAATAGCGAAGTCACAGTCAGGCGCCTGGTTGTTCACGAGCACTCGCTTTGCCAATGACGCTACCTGTGAACTAGTTGGTTCCTCCAACCCCATGACGGCGATGTAGTTCTGCCACCATCGATTGACATCCTTCGCCTCCGCGGCATCAATTCTGATTCATCGCATTGGTCGATCAGGGACTGCATCTTCAGGGCGTTCTCTTTGACTTTGAGTCCTGCGCCTCTGTGAGGGGGGGCGCAAGGGATCCTCTGCTACTCCAAACCAGCGCCAAGACGTCCGGTAGCAGCCACCAGCCACACGCGCCGAACAACCTTCCTAGGTGGGTGTGCTCTTGAGCCCATCAGAGACTATACTCCTATGTATGGCATGTGCACGCTAAAAAACAAAAGGCGCCTCTGTGCAGTGCACCTGCTTCTGTCTCATCGCCCCAAGCAACCTGGCATAGCGCTCCACCAGAGACAGGATTGGGTTTCTTGCAGTTGGCACACACAAACAAACCCCAGCAACTCTCTGTCTCTTTAACCCAATGCCAACCAACAGGCTCCGCCAAAAGTAACTGGGTCATGGCACTCTGACACCTGCCACCATCGGGCACCACGGGCTCCATCCATGACACTGTTGAAGCTGGCCGCATCACATTGCAAGCACTTCAGTGCTAGAGTCCTGGAAAGCTATACAGAGGTGTGGGACAAGGTTCCAAGGCGTCACAAGATTTGCCGTGAACCCTGATGTCAGTGGTGTCCTCAACAAGAACAGGCCCGCTTGCCAACGGTAGCCTTTCACAGCGGCCTTTAGCACGGCATTTGCTCCAAACATGGTGTGTTGCAAAGGGAGCTGCCACATTGCCACCACAGCATGCCAGGCAGAGTGGTGCCCAAGAACGCCAAGAGTTGTTGACAGGAACATGGCCTCAAATTATCCGCAAGCCTGTGTTGCCACGGTGAATCCACTGACACCTTTAGCTGCGTTTCAACGCCGCACCGCGACATGCGGACTTACACCGGAACATCGCACCCTCCAAACCCCGTTTGCCCAGTCGCGTTCACATTAAGATCAAAAAGTTTGCTACGCCTCAGCTGCTCCAAGGCTGCTGGCCACATTGCGGGCGTCGCCGTGGCCTGCGTCTGTGTGTGGGCAGCCAAGATTGCCACGTCCGGCTTCACGTTGGCTGGTAGGGCTGAGGCCAGCGCCCCGGCTACTACCCACGCATTTCGACAAGCTGTGACCGCAGTGCTCCATGTTACGAGGTCGGCTCCTCCAGGATGGTTGCCGGTGGCCATCGCACATCGAAGAATACCACCCCAAACCCGTTTCAGCAAACTTGAAAAAGCAATACAATGTTCATTATTTAGTACGCTTAAAAGAATTATCCCGGCAAGAGACCCCAAACAGTGTGTGTGTGTGAGGCCTAGAGGTGTAGCAGCAGAAAGTCTAGAGATCTACACGCATTGGGTGGTTGTGATGAAGGTGGAGATCGTGGTGATGGTGGCGGTGGTGGTGAGTGTGAGCGTGAGTGTGAGTGAGAGTGAGAGTGCGAGCGAGAGCGAGAGCGAGTGTGTGAGCGCGAGTGTGAGAGTGAAAGTAAGTCTGAGTGAGAGCAAGAGTGAGAGTGCACAAAATCTGCATTTCGAGGTTCACCAAGAGCTGCGCCTGCCACGAAATCAGTTCGCAAAGTGCTGCACCGGCCACGAAATCTGCACTTCGAGGTTCACGGAGTGCTCTGCCTGCCACGAAGTCTGCACTTCGAGGTTGCAAAGTGCCCCCCCTGCCACGCAATCTGCACTCCCAGGTTCACAAAGCGCAGCGCCTACCACGAAATCTGCAATCGAGCCACGTCCAAAAGTCCCGATTCATTGCACCTGTCACGAAATCAGAGCGCCTCGACCATCACCACCATGTCCAAAGCGCTGCGCCTTCCCTTGCGCCTGCCACGAAAAGTGCCCACCCCACCATGCCCGAAAAAGCGCACGGCGCCACAACGAGAGCGCAGTCGCTAGAACACCCGCCGCGGACACCCAGATTTTGCGGGCCTGCGCAGTAGAAATGCACGTCGCCGATTTCGAGAGGCATGAATGTACTGTAACTTAGCCGGACACGGCCGCGCCATCACCTCGATCTAGCCCCGTGCTTAACCCTTTCCGTAAGAACGCCTAGTGTGTCCACACTGTCTGGGCAAAAACTACGGTGGCAAAGAAGTGTCTTTTGACTTCAACATTCAAGCAGCCCTGCGGGCACGTCCACAACTACCGCGCGAAAATTGTCTAGCCACTTCAACAAGCACTCCTACATGTCGGACAGAATCTTCCAATACCTTTATTGACCTGGCCCATTGGCTGGAACCGTCTGCGTTCAGCACCGTGCTATAAGACACCACATCCCAGCAAATGCCTCAGACTGCAGCATAAAGTGTGCCAGCATCAAACCGAGAGTCAATCAATGAGTTGCACAAAGCCTGGGTTCTGCAGTGAAACCGTTACAAGACCTGTGCTACTCATGGGGTAAGAACTAGCTCCCCTATGAAAAGTGCGATGGTCAAGCTAAGCCACCCAGGTTCCGGGCAACCTGAAGGATTTTGGAGGCCACCGGCCAAGAACACGCTCCAGCAAGGGCATTGAAGTGTAACACATTGATTTGCAAACCCTTCTGCGCAAAGAACAACTCCTCGCAAAGTGCACTGGATGGGTGGTTGGCATGGACAACGCAGGAAGCAAGCAACGTAGACCCATTTAGATTCACTCTTCCCACAGTTTTTCTTGACTACTGCGCAACACTGGCACAACAATTGTGGAAACACACAGCCTTGCAGCAGCTCAAGTATTGAACACAAAAACATGTCTCCTGCAAAGCTTTTGCCCACCTTTTCTGACTACCTCGTTCGGTCACGCAAATCACGGCGACAGATCCTGGGGATCCCACAAATCAATTGCTACGTAAAACATGCTTTATATAGATCAGTCTTGAGTCTTGATTTGTGAAGCCTTTACACAAACAAAACGCCTTGCCCAGCTACCCAATGCCACAAGGCGCTTGGTGAGGAGTGGTGCGGTTTGCTGCCGCTGTGGCACCGGGACACGGGACCAAACCATGCGCCATCATGACAGTGAGGACCAGACCTCTACCACCAAGGCCGCTTCAACCATGTTGTTCTGTGTTCGAGTATCCCTAGCCATGTTCAAAGCACTTCGCCCCGCAAGGTTGGACTCGCAAACACTTGACGCCTGATACTCAAAATCTTGCGCTCAGGAATGCAGGATTCCGTCAAATGCAGTGGAACGCGTTCACAAAACACCACAACTCCTGTGAAGCACAGCTGGCGTTTCAAGCGCCGGGCAAAGCTCGGAAGTGTCGCCGCATATGGCGGGCAATGCTCTCCGCACTGACGGGCTCCTTCTTCAATCGCGGCATCGGCGGTATATAGATGGGGATAGGTCAAAACCTTGGAGCCCTGGTCCACTACATAGCCTGACCTCCCAGTTAGGTCAACCAAAGTATCTTGGCTTTGATCTACAGCCAGATGCCTGTTACTGGATCTTTGATTGTCAATGTGCGCAACGCTAAACAAAACCCCCGTTGAAACCAGGAGGAACGTTAAGCACGCTCATGTTTGTCAAAAATGATCCAGACAGTCCCAACAGGTCAGGCATGTGTGTAGTCAAAAGTCAAAAGTACTGACAACATCGGTCTGGAAGTGAAAGAAATCCTTGTTTCAAAAAGATGACCCTGACGGAAATGTAGTCATGAAACAATCATGACTCGACCAAAAAAGTGTAAAAAAACAAACAAGCGTGCATCACCGCAGGAAGTATTTTTCAAAAGTTTGCCTTTGGCTTCCTTCAGGTTCCACCGCAAAAACAAAATCATCAAGAAAGAAAAACATCCAAAAGAAAACAAGATACCGGGCCACCTGTTGGGTTTCAGGTTTTGAAGATGGAAGCTTGTGTTTTTGAGGAGGGGGAGGCACCACATGTTCAAAAATGGTTTTGTTGGTTTGATTTTTGGTCAAGTAGTGAGCGGCTCTTCTGGACGCAAAACCAGTAAGCCCAACAGGCGCAGTGGGCGCGAGCTTCATGGACGCAGAAAACACAATTTAGCATTGTTGCGGAAAAACACGGGTCACAAAGCTGAAAGGCATTTTAAGGTGGCGGTTTAGAGTCATTGTTGTGTTGGGAATCGGGTACGTTTTGTCTTCTTATCTTGTTGGTCCCTTTGCGCAGGCGTTGGATCCTCGCCATCATTTTTTGAGGAGACATGATTCATCACCCTTGGTTTTACCAAAGAAATGCAGAAATACGCCGATCTCCTAGAATGGGCCGCTCTGGTGGTCCAGTGGTCGTGTTGGCTGGGTGCTTGATCATCAACAAGATGGCGCGGTAAACCCGCCAACACTGTTGCCATGCCTCAAACGTCGGAGGTCCAGGGATCTCAGTGGTCGTCCAAAAGGTTGAAGGTTGAAATTGCGAGCTTTCATTTGCTTCTGAGACCTCCTGCCATAGGGCGTAAGTACGCTGAAATCAGCGTGAGGCGGCTCGCCTCTGTTCTCCACCTTCGCCTGAACTGCCCTGACCTGTTCTGGAGTTAGCACCTACAGCCTCCCGATAGCAACGATAGCATACCTCCAACTCGGATGGAGAGATCAGCTCAACCTCTGTTTGATCCAGCTGACCCACAGCCGCACTCATCTTGACTTTCTTCTTCTGCTGATCTCCTGCTCCCGCAGCCACGGCTTCTGGAATTGCAGGTGGCTCCACTGGCACCAAAGGATCTACATCCTGAAGGCTGAAAGCCTGTCTAGCCTCGCCATGTCATTGCAGCCTGGGTAATCTCCACCGCAGTCAAAGAACGATCAGGTTGGCCCGCGGTGGTAGGAACCCGCGAGCGGCTCACTGCATCTTCCAAAGTCACCCTCGGCAGTGTTACCAAGATGCGGATGGAATTGACGCCACCCAGACAAGCCGACAAGGCATTCCACGGAGGGTCCTGCAAACCAGTCCAAGCCCAAATCTCATTCAGATTTGTGAGGGCGGCCAGTTAGAATGACCTTGACGATCAAACTTGACAGGAATTGGAGGAGTTTGCAACGAGCAAACAGCACCTCCGCTAAGCGTCACCAATAGCGCTGTTGCCCCTTCCGCGCGCTCCGTTAACCGTCACTGATAGCGCTATTGCCCCTTCCGCAGCAAAGGCATGCCAGAGGAAGGGATCACCACTTAAGCCAAAATGGATCGAGCTCAAGTAGTGATCCCTTCCTCCAATGTGTCTCCCTAAAATGTCCTTCCACCATGAAATGGTTCCAAAGAGAGAGTAACTCCAGCTAGCTGAAGCTACCTTTCGTGATCAAAGTGATTTGCATGATGCTTGATGTTTTGCGAGACCATGGCTGGCAATTGAACAGAATCTTGCTTGGCACTGGTTCCTGTTTGATGTTTAGTCAACAAATCTTGATGAGTTGCAGGAACCACAAAGTTTGGGTGATTATTCGGAGAAGGGCCGCGCAGGTCGAGATTTCAGTCTGAGAGCAATCAAGATCCCCGTCACGTTTGCAGGGTTTCTGAGACGCTTTCACTATTCATCACAATTCAGGGGGCCACCCCTTCGCAATTCCAAGGCAATTGTCCAGACAAGCCCTTTTGGTTTGCTTTTTGCACGAATCTGCTGCCCTAGCAAATTCAGCGCATATTTGTCATATTGAGTTGACACAAGTCACAAGAGTGCCTTTTTGACCTTTTGGGCCCCTTTCGATTCGTAACTTTGGTTTGCTATGGGAAGTACATTCCGACAAAAATGGTGCGTTTGCATTTCCAGAGGTTTGCACATCACAATGGGAAGACATGAAAAAATGACCGTGTGAAGTGTTTCAATCGAAGAAGCAACAACCAAAAGTGAGTCAAAACAACGGTTCCAATTTCTTTTGATTGGCCACAGTTTGTTGTTTGGCAGTTTTTTCATGTTGAAACAGCACTTTTGTTGAAAAGTTCTGTTGTTTGCTGCCCGATGGTGTTTCGAATGGGAACTGACTGTTCCCGGCGCTGGAGGCGCCACTTATGGCGATCCAAGCTCTTGGAGTGGATGTCATCCACGAATTTCTAAGGCAGTGAAGAAGCAGATCCAGTCCAACTGGAAGCGAAATTCTTTGCGACGTCTTGTTGACTGTCTCGGCAATGAAAAGTTTCCTCGAATACAAAAATGAATACTGTATATAAATAGCAGCCCCATGTTCTTTTCATTGGATTCATTTGAGCTAGCTATAGCTAGCTTCTTGGTTTGATGAAGTCTTGTGAGATCTGCTTCGGATGTGTTGTAGGGCCCCTGCAAAAATGAGTCTGCCAACAACCTAGTGACAGATATTCCTTCGGAAGGCAAGGTTTTGGAAGTATAACAATGATTTGTATTTGTGTGTGTTGTTTTGGTTTCTTTGCGGCGTTTCCCGGGCACATTCAAACACATTGAAAACATGAACAACTGTCTGCAAATAGCAAATCTTTGTCTGGTTGAAGATAGGTTCAAACAAAATATATATCGTTTGTCAGAAACAAATGTGACTTTTTTGTTCGGTCTGTTTGCCTACGCTTGCCTATCGTTCTTTGATTTGGGGCTGCAAATTTGCTAAAAGTCTTACTTGTTGAACGTTGATTTCGATTGGTTTCGGGCAGCGTCAGGCAAGGGGGGACCCCACTAAGCCAGTGCTGCAACTTCTGGGACACATTCAATAATATTCTCACAATACTTATAGGATGATGAAAATAGAATGACTTTACAGCAAAGCACGGCTTTCCCCAGTCGGGCAACATCAAGGGGGACCCGCGAAGCCTGTTCCGTTACTTGTTTGGCACGCAATGGAATCAAAACATATTCCCACAATACGTAACGATACTTTGTGCTTGCTGATGGAAATACCAAGAAAATGACTTTACAACTTACAACATTACCCTTTTCATAAGATTTCCAAGTTGAAGGTGCTGGAAACCGCCTTTTCCCAGAACTGTTGTGTGAACACTATCGACACCGTTGTTCGGCGCAACCAAGACTTACGTTTAAGAGACTCTAAAAAGTTTTTTTGGGCGCTCCGTTAATTCTATTTCGTTGTTATTCTTCTGGCATTGCTAAACAGCATGCATAATAACAAAATGACAACTATAACTAGACGTTTTTCTACTTGAATGTCATTTTATCTTTGTGTTCTCCACTTCAATCAGTGCAGAACCCATCCATACCCATGGTCACGGTCAAAAGTGAGGAATTGTGAGCAATATGGGCGAACAAAATGACGCATAACAGTTTTTGTATTTTCACTCCATGTAATATGTATGCTTTTACCATGCACATATGTATAGGATGTCATTGCACTCACTTCTGCAGCTCGCGGTCCAAAAAGGGTATCGTAGCTTAACGGCTGTTTCTATAGGTTATCAGCCGTAGTGCTCTAACCACAGCCATGGACACTCTTGCTATCCCTGGGAATGCCACATCATCAGTCGCTGTGCCAGCCGGTCTCGTGACTGAGCCCCGTGTAGATCTAGACGATCCCATGGGTTCAGCCCCGGTCACGGCATACTTCCAATTCGTGCAGCAAAACATCCAGCAAGTATATAATGGCAATGAGGGATGCCATCATCGCTGAGGCTGAACGAAGACACAAGGAGGTATTAGCACAATGGATGGACACGGTAAAAGCCAAATTCCACCAGGCGATTCTTGAGGTAGAAGGCAGACACCACGAGGAGGTGAGTTCAGTGAAACAGCAAGCCCAATCTAGCTATGACAAGTTGCAAGCAGAGCTTAGCGCTGCCAAGGCACGGATATTCAAGCTAGAAAACGACAGAGCATTGGAAGCTGAAGCAAAGAAGGCAGAGATGCATTCTCTCCGCACACAACTCACACACGAGTGTCAGCAAACGGTGAATGCAATCACGGAAAGCGCTGAGCAGGGTGTAGTGAGACTTCGTGCAGAGTTCGATGAACGAGAGCTCAAACTTCAGCGTGATTTGAGAGAGGCAGAAAACGACAACTACAGCCTACAACAAATCATCGAGACTTGAGGGCTGACAACAAAGTCACTGATGAGCCAGAGTATGTTCCGACGAGCATAATCCCTTCGCCGATGGTAACACCTAGGCAAGGTGCGCATGAAAAGAAAGGTACCTTAGAGACCATTGCAGCAGAGGCTAGTGCGCGTTTGAGTGGATTGTTTGGACCTAAAGTGCCCACAGCCACCATCACCGGTGATGCCCTACTGGGGCAGCCGCTCCAATCAAGCCGGTGCTTCCTGTTTACGGAGGTACTGCAGCAGATGGTGGCAAGACACCAACTCACGTGTTTCATAGCCCTGCACCTTCGATCCGTGAGCCCCATAAGCCAGCTTCATCAGGTGCCATCACCTCTGAGCAGGTGATCGAACTGGTCAAGTCACTCACTCAAAGAGAATCGGATGAGAAGCCAAAGGTTGAGGAAGCAGATCACATTAAGTTGAATGATACGCCAACCCCTGAAACCTATCGGCAGTGGAAACATCATGTGAGGGACGAAATCAAGTCATGTTCTGACAAACCAGATGCAGCCTGGGACTGGTTGATGGAGGTTTACAACACCGTTGATGAGAGAAAGGTTTTGGAAGAGCGGTTGTCAAACCCTGGTAAGTTCACAACGTTGGATACCAAGTTGGCGGCCGCATTGACCAGAAGTGCAAAGGGTGATCTAGCAAACCGAATCATCAAGTACAAAGAAGAGAAGGCAAAGCTAGGCATCCAAGTTCGTGGAAGGATGATTCTTCTCATGTTTGATGACTATTTCAAGACCTCAGAAGAAGCAGGTAGCCTTTACAGGGTTGAAGATCTCCTCAATGTGGTGAAGGTAGGCGACACCGTGGCGGATTTGAAGCGCTTCATCAACCGCTGGGACGCTACCATCGCCGGTATGCCCGAACCACCGCACGAAAACGTGCTTCAGGACATCCTTTTGAGGCAGATCCGGACTAGCGCAATCTTGAGGTACGACATCGATCTGTTTGATCGCGCAAAAGAAGGTGACCACCATCGGTCTTACAAGTTCCTACTGCAAAGCATCAAGGATTCGATAGATCGGGAGCGCCTTCGAGAGAACCGGTCACGCATTGCTGAGCGAAACCGGCTCAAGCCAGGTGACCGACATGAGAAGAATGCAGCTCCAACAGTTGATCCTCGGCGAAAGCGTTCACCATCGCGTGGGCGACCGACTTCCCGGGGGAAGGGAATTTGTTGGGCCTTTTTGGAGGGTAAGTGTGCAAAAGGGAAGGATTGTAAGTTCAAGCATGAAAAGCCCAAGCGTGACCCTTCCAAGAAGCGCCAACCATCTCGGGAGCGGAATGAGTCGAGGGACAAGAGCACAGATAAGGAAAAGAAGCGTATGACCAAGGAAGAGATGGCAAGGACCCCATGCAGGTACGATCAACAAGGTACTTGTAGGAGGGGAGACAAGTGCTTTTTCAAACATGGAGAAAAGGCAGCGCCGGCTCCGAAAACGAAGCCAAGGAAGGATTCCCCAAAGCCAGGAAAAGCAAAAGGGGACCCTAAGAATGCTGCCATTTGCCTGAGCAATCGGTTTGCATGTTTAGCAACCGGGTGTGCCTGGTCGATCCTGTCTCAAGAAGCCCTGTCTTCCTCCGGCACGGAAAAGGTCCAAGTCGCTCGTCCAAAGGATTACGTTCGTCATGAAGCCTGAGATTCGCACAATCCCTGCTCGCGGGGAACACTGCAAGATGGTCAAACGTTCACGCAAGTACAGTGTGCATTATGCCACGAGCGATCGTGTGCCCAAGAGTGACCCGAAGACAACCAACATGGCCAAAGTAAAAGCTAGGCAGTTGGCTGAAGTCGTTCGGAATTTCGAGTGTTCATCTGCGCCGTCATGTCGCTTTCTGTGCACCGAGTCGTCGCTCACATGCCGTGCTTGCCGAAGTTTGATCAAACTGAAAACATGTCCTACTACCATTCCTACCATTGTTGCTGGTCCGGCACCAAGAGAGGGCAGGTTCTCATGGCTGGTTGATTCAGGGAGCAAGACCTCCTCAGCAGGAAGGTCATGGAAGCTGCTGGTGCAGAGAACCCCCGAAGGGCACCTCACACCATCAGTTTGATCACTGCAAACGGATCGACTGAAGCCAGTGAAGTAGCTGATGTTCAGATGAAACAGTTACTGGAACCTTGCACACCGTATCTGCTGGATGAATGCCCCGCAGTGCTGTCCGTTGGCATCAAATGCCTCGACCAAGGGTACAGTTTTGTGTGGCCGGCGAACGGTACGCCGATCTTGGTTCGACCGGACGAGAAAATCGTTCAACTTCGTGTTGATGGTCATGTCCCAGTCCTCGACTCCGATTGCCAAGTCTTTGGAAAGGGTAAGTTCAAGAAGGATAAACCCCTGAAGAAGCTGTTTGCGTTGCCGGGAGCAATCTCGAGCCCATCGGACAAGAAAGAGGATGAGGGCATTGATGAAGAAGTGCCAGACGATGAAGAAAGCCGTCTGGTGCGATCGCGAAAAGTTGGAGACTTGATGCGTGAGGCACAGTCTGCGAAACACCAGTTTCACCGCTTCCCCAAGAACGCATTCTGCAAAGCGTGTCAGCGAGCCAGGATGCTTGCACCACAGGCACGGAAGAAAGGGGGTGAGAGCCGCATCCAGACTAAGGCATTCGGCGACCATTTGATTGCCGATCACGTCGACGTGCGCGCGAACATCGAAGAAGGGAATCGTGGTGAGCGGGTCGCATTGGTTGTGAAAGACCTGCATACAAAGTTCCGGAGTATTTACCCAGCTCAATCCAAAAGTTCGAATGAGGTAGTGGTTGCACTTCAACATTTTGTTGCCCCGGATGATGCAGTTGAGGTCATTTACACTGACAATTCCCGTGAGTTGCTCGCTGGTATCAAGGAGTTAGGGTATCGTCACCAAACCTCCGTTGAGTACGTGGACTCCTCAAAGAGCTTCATTGAAAGGGAAGTCAGAAATATGCTTGAGGGAGCACGCACCAACCTTATTCAGTCGGGTATGCCTCTTCAGTACTGGCCACTCGCCATTCAGCATTTTGCCATGGCAACAAACACGAGTGACCAGCTGGACTCATCTCCAAGCCCATGGGAATTGCGTTTTGGAGAGATGTTTGAAGGTATGGCTATCCCGTTTGGTGCAAAAGTCCTGTTTTGGAACATCCCCAATCGTGCCGACAACACAGCAGGAAAGCTGTCACCCACATCGGTGGAAGGTGCGTTTCTCGGTTATCATGTGCAGCCGGGACACAAATGGCGCGGGGAGTATCTAGTCGCTAAGTTGGAAGCACTAGATTATCATGTTGAACACAACAGTTTGACGACCCAGAGGACAAAGAAAATCGAGCTCCTACCAGGTGGATTTAGTTTTCAGTTGCGTGTCAAACAAGATCGAAAGGAAGCCATCCCTGATGACCCAAAGCTCAATCTCATCGAATCTCCCAATCCGATTCCATTAGCAGATGCTGACCTTGCAGAGTACACACCATCCGAAGCACCAGAGGGTGTACCCGAACACGAATTCGAAGTCACTGCAGCAGACAAGGCTGAGGACTACAAGCCCGACACTACGCCGGCCGGGGTCCCTATTCCCGAAGGTTACCACTGGGACGGTCTTCGTGTGGTAAAGACGTACAAAGGCAGCAAACGTCCAAAGGACATTCCATCAGACTATTGGAAGACACTTGGTCCAAAAGATCGTGCCAAGCTGTTGAAAGAAATGGACGAAGCAAAATCATCCTCCAGCAAAGGTCCAAAGACCACAAGTCCAGCGACTTCTTCCCAGCTCGGTTCAAGCCGAAGCCCTATAGTGCCACAAACTCGGGCACTAGCTGGGAAGCCGTGCCAACACCGAAAACGATGTTTGGAGCACCTGCTATGCTGCGGAAAGTGCTTGATCAACCAGCGTCTCCCTCTCCGGGAGCTTGTCGCCCAGCGTATCAAGCAAATCGAGTTCCAAGTTGCCTTCGAGCTATTCTGCGCAGTTGCCAGGCTCGTTTCTCGCGATGAGGTTGCTCGAAATCTGAAGGCCAAGGCAGGGTTGGACGCTGAGTGGGAGCGACTGAAAGTCAAGGGCACATGGGACGAAGTCCGTGTCCAGGAGTGCCGAAAGGTTGTCAATGAGGCCAACCGAAAGGGAGAGACTGTCCATCTCGGCCGCATCTTCGAAGCGTGCTACGAGAAGGGCAGTGAGCTTGAAGAGTGGAATCCTTTGAGAAAATTCAAAGGAAGAACGGTCTTCGAGGGCAACAATGTCAGGGACCAAAACTCTGACCATGCCTTGTTTGGCGAGTTGGGCTCAAGTCCCGCGTCAATGGAAGCCGCCAAGGTTCTCGACGCCTACGGTAGTCAGCCAGGTTTTGGCAAACAGCAGGCGGACGCTGTTCAAGCTTATGTCCAGGCCCTCTTCACTGGGGTGCCCACATGGATTTCTCTTCCACGCAATAGGTGGCCAAAGACCTGGGAGGGCAAATACCAAAACCCTGTGGTACCCCTCGTATTGGCACTATACGGACATCCCGACAGTGGCGGAATTTGGGAAAAGCACCTCAACAGTCGGCTTCATTCCAAAGGTTGGGCACAAATCCTGCCTGATGTATGGCAGAGCATGTTCTACCACCAGGAACTCCGACTTCTTTTGGTCGTATACGTGGATGATTTCAAACTGGCCGGGCCCAAGGAGCACCTTTCAAAAGGATGGGAGCTTATCAAATCAGCCGTCGACATCGGCGAGCCCGAAGCCTATGATCGGTACTTTGGTTGCCATCACAAGGAATTTTCCCAAGTGCGTCTCCCCAAATCCGCACATCCTTTTGCTCATGTCTTCGATCCCAAGCTTGCTACAGCATGCCAACAGCATCGAACACGCGATTATTGGCACCATGACCCCGAAACTCGCACTTGGACTCGGTTTCATTTGCAGCCCCGCAAGAAGCTCTACGACCCTGCGAATGAGGGGGGGAGTTCAGCAGGCACATTTCGGGTCAAAGGATTACACGGTTCGATCACGACGTTACTTTTCACGGTTGCCCATCGATTCAAGCTGTCAGTGGCGAAGAAGGTGCAACTTTGGTGATGGATTCGTGGTCAGACAACCCCAAATTGCAAACAGAAGGTTTTTGGACGGGTTCGACTATATTTACCTACGGTGAAAAGGTTGAGCTCAGCGCGTTCGCAGCGGCTTCAAAGAACAGACCTGGACCTCATCGAAACAAACGCGAGGCGAAGAACGAAGCTAAGCAAAAGAGGTTCAAACCAATTGAGGAAGCAGTGAAACCCACGGCTAGCGTCATGGCTAAGCCCGTTAGCATCGTTCGCTACGACATGTCAAGTTTTCTTGAATCATGTGTGGAAGCGTATTGCGAGCTAGCGAAAGTGGATGTTTCCTCATTGAAGCCAGCCCCAACTCCATTCACGGACGCAGGTATTGCCAGGCCAACGTTGGATGAGTCCGAACCAAAAGGTAGGCTCCAACCTATTGCTAGCAAAGTTCTCGTGAAAATTCTCTTTGCGGCTAGGATGGCCAGGTTTGACCTACTCCGTGCAACCCAGAGTTTGGCATCCCGTGTAACGAAATGGTCGACGGAATGCGACGTCGCGCTCCACAGGTTGGTTGCGTACATCCATCATACCAAAGACAGGTTCTTGGACGCCTTCATCGGCGATCCCTTGTCCGAATGCCAGATTTGGCTGTTCGCAGATGCGGATTGGGCAGGGGATGAAGAGGCCAAGAGCACCTCCGGGTGCACCACCGTCATTGTGGGTCCAAACACGTATTTCCCAATCAACTCATTTTCAAAGAAACAAACTGCGATTTCCACCAGCTCCACTGAAGCTGAAGTGGTCGCTGCCAACCAAGCTCTTAGAGCAGAGGGTCTTCCGGTGTTAGCGCTGTTTGAGAAACTCGCCTACGGCAAAGCAGCTACAAAGCTTGCCCCAAAGGGAAAGTATGCCGATGAGGAAGTGTTCACTCGCATTGACCCCGAAATCAACGAAATTCGGAACGGCAATGTCGACTCTGGGTTGGACGCCTCAAACATTCAATCACTGAAAGTTCATTTTCCAGATTTTTGCCAAGTCAAGTTCATGGAAGACAATCAGGCTACCATCACGATTCTGAAGTCTGGAAATTCGTCATCCATGAAGCACGTGAACAGAACCCAAAACGTGAGTTTCAAATGGCTAGAGCAACAGTTCGAGCGGGAGCAGTTCGATTTGATAAATGTAGGAACCCTCTACCAAACAGCGGACATCCTCACGAAAGCATTCACGAACGCTGCCAAATGGGAACACGCCCTTAGGCTGATCGGCATTGGGCAAAAGCTCGCTGACAGCCCGGTGCAGGCCGGAGCCCCAAATAGAACTGTGGTTTCCAAAATCTTGCAGCAGGGGGGTGTTGCACACACGCACGTTCATGATAGACTGCTTGTTGAGTTTTGCTGTTCTGCTGACTCTAAACTTGGGCAACTGCGCAGCGAATCGAAAGGGTGTAAAGTCATCCGCGTCACCATCAACGAAGATGCAACCACGAGCAAATGTATGAAGTGGCTTGACAAGGAGATCAACACATTTAAACGACAGCACCCACAAGCAAAGGTTACGCTGTACGGCAATTTGCCCTGCACAGGCGGTAGCCCATGGGGAAACGTCAACAAGCAAACTGAGGAAGGATTGGAGCGCATAAAAGAGCAACAAAAGGAGTTCACCAAATTATTCAAGAACTTCGCAAGGCTTGTGCGTGACCACCTTGATTCAAGAACGTTTGTTGCCTTTGAGCTTTCCCGTCGCTGTCGCTATTGGCACTGGCCGTCGGTGTTGGCTTTCATCAAGCGCCACAACTTGCAAGGGTACAACTTTGATGGATGCATGTTTGGTGTACGTGATAGTCACGGTGAACTGATGCGCAAGAGTTGGCATGTATGCACCAATCTTCATGAACTTGCACGTCTTGAGCAATATATGTGTACACATGATCACACTCATGGACAGAGTAGAGGCAAGTCATTGAAGAGTGCTGAAGGTTACACTTTTGCATATACTGATCTTGTTTACCGCTGCTTCAAGAATAGCAAATCAAGCCGTTCTGCCGCCGTCACGCAGCGTGCCCTGCCAGCGATCATTGCTGATCCAACCATGTCGGCTGATCAGGAGATGCGCAGGGAGACCTTGGAGATCTTCGAGTCCCACTTCCGCCAGATTGTAGCCTCTGGCTACTACTTGGAGGATGGCTACTCCGAGGACGTTGACGCGGTTTTGAATGGCGTCTTGGGTCAACATACAGCACACCCTGTGCTGGCTGGCCTTGTCGAGAAGAACCCATGGCTGGAGCCTGAGTTGGGTCCATTGATTCGGACGCCACGGCAGGTCCTAGCCACCTTCACAGGTGTGCCCACGAGCCAAGACTACCAAACGGTACACATCTTGATCTCTGACTCCACCTTGTGCTTGGTTAGCGGTTCGAAACGCAAACCCCAGAGGTTCGACTTGGCTGATCACTTCCAAGCCTATCGTCCAACCTACTGTAAGCATTTTCACCACGAATGCTGCTGGGGTGCAGAGCTGCCGCTTCTCCTAAAGCGTGCCCGAATTGCCGTGAGGAACCTCAAAACACAATTCCCAGGCTGCATGCTGCTGGTGGGTGTGGTATGGTCTGGCAATGAGCTCATCGGCAAGAGCGGAATTGAAGCTCAGTCTTCATGGCCCTTCGATCATCCTGACGGCGATCACTACATGGAGCTTCAGGAGAAGGTGCAAGATGAGTTGGTTGAATTCGCTGCCGACATGTACCGGTATGCCGTACATTCAGCCGCTCTCATCAGCGCGCCCGATTCGGAGACCTATAGCTTCTCCCGGAACGGGGCTTACAGCGACTGGTACAACCGGCTGAGCCAATGGTTCCAGGACGAGGTGTACAAGTCCCAGATCGGGAAGTGCCGCTTTCGCCTGGTCAATATCAATGTCCTGAATGTCAGGATGGACCTTCGCGACCAGTGGCACTGCGAGAAGTCGGATGAGAACGCCAATCACTTGTTCTCATTTTGCCAAAGCGTTTTTCACCTCTTGATGAGACTCTACGTTCTCGGAGATATCGCTTTGGAAGTTGCTGCGACTAGCCCGATGAACCGGCCTCTTGGTGCGCTTGAAGAAAGGGATGATCGCCTCCCTCCGCACCAGCGGTATGAAGAGCTACTCCGCAACCTTGCCGACGTTCGCCACAAAAGGGCAGTCGCCGCAGCCGAGCTCACCGCTCGCGCCCTTACCAAGAAGGACGTTGCCGCGGGACAACCGAACAGAGCTGCGCCGATTACCGAGGCGGACATGGCCGTCATCGACGATGAGCCCGAAGGCGATCAAGATGATCCAGACCTTTCGGAGATTTTCGTCGCAAATGACGCCACGGCTGAAAAGATCCTCCAGCAGCGCCGTGAAATCATGGAAGAAGAGCAGGAGAAGATCGCTGCAGAGCTGGACATCAGCCGCGACACCTATGAGGGTCGGCTCCAGACACTTGAGGAACTCAGCCATCGTGTTGAAACCGGTGAGAACCCGGCGGCATGGCTTGATGTCGACGCCAACGATGATGAGGAGGTGTGGCCAAATGATGAGGAAGCACATGAAGAACCGGACGATGAAGTAGCTCCTCACGGCGAAGAAGGCTCGGCCGCCATCACTGGTGAGCCCGAGCCTGAAGCACCCTCATCTCTATACCGGCTGTCGAAGAGGGCCACTTTGCGCGTGTCCAATATCTCGAGGACCAGTATCCCGAGTATGAGTATCGCATGGCCGAGATCGATGGCGCCTTCCAGCAAGTGGTTCAGCTTGGCAACCAGCAAATTCCGCTCCACTTCGCGAGCGGCTGGGAGCTCAATGGCGGGCACCTTTTCTTCGCGAAACCCCTCAAGAATTGGCTCACCCAGCTATCAAAGGTCGTCCGCCAACACGACCAATTTCTGGGACTTGAGGTCGACGAAGATGGCTACGCAGATCTGGACGAAGTAGCAAGGTGTTTCGGCCTGAATCACCGCAGTGCCCCACCGCTTACGGTGAAAGACTTGATTGCCATCGGAGCAAAAGACAATAAAAACAGATTGGAGTTCTTAGGCATTCGAGAAGGGCACAAGCTTGAAGAGAAGGGCGCAGCGCTTTGGCCACTGAAGATGCGTGCCGCTGCCGGACAAAGCAAGCACGCGATCAAGAGCGCGCAGGACAACTACAGATCAGCTGCTTTGGTGTACTGTAGTCCCTCGCTCCGGCCAGAAGCCAAAGCTCCCTTCATTCGGAAGCCCATCGCCAAAGCGGATGAAATCCCTTCGGTCGCCTTCCATCGCACCAGGCCTGCATGCTGGAAGCGAATTGTCAAGGAGGGCCTCATCCCAGGCGGTGGCGAGTTTGTTGGCAGTGATCGTGCACATGTCTATCTGGCTGCCAGTCGCATTACGGAAACCGACTATCAAAGCGGTCTCCGCGGCAAGCATCCCATTCAGCTCACGATCGCATTGAGGGAGGCAGTGGACAGCGGCTTAATCTTTTTCAAGAACCGCTCAGGTGGCATCATGACAATAGATGTTGTTCCTCCCGAGTTCATCATCTCTGTCGAGAACACTGAGAGCAAGTCCACCTTGTGGACGAGGGTCAGTGCCTCAGGTCTTCCTGATGAAGCCCCTGCAGTGTCTGGAGAAGGAAGCCGGGCCGCCGTCACTGGCGAGCCCCGGCCAGCCGCGAAGGCAATGCCTGTGTCGCTCACTGCTACAAGCAAGTCGGCCCCAGCAAGCAAAGCTGCACCATCTACCCCGCCGACGAGCACAATGGCATCCACTGCAAATGAGCCAGAGCCACCATCATCAGCTCCGCCAGCAACTGCCCACAGCGGCTACGCCCCTCCTGAGCCAGAGGGACCGCCACCTGGCTTCGAGAACCCCATCACTGCCCCAGCGCAGCGAAAGGGAAGGAAGCTCACTGTGGTGCAGGTGGAGTGCAATCAGTGTCAAAGCCTTGTTCTTCGAGGTATGACCCATTGCGATGCGTGCTCTGCTGAGCTTGCCAGCAACACGGAGCTGCCAGAAGAGACTGTCACCAGACTTTCAGTTCTCAGAAGGCAGCAGCTTGCGAGGGCCGGCCTCGCTCGCACCGAGAGCCCAGTCAGCGATTACATCACCGCGGGCCTCAATTTGCGTGTTGTGTCAGCAAGCGGCCGTGGAAACATGAGCCCCGAAGCGATCATGATCCAAGATGCACGCAGCCGAATGAAGCGCGCCGATAAATGCGGCTTTCAGAGCATCGAGGACCGCTTCGAGCACGACATTCAGTTCATGGAACGAATGCTGCAAATGGGCTATGACTATCGGGCAGCGCAGCGCCAGGACTGGCTTTGCCATGTTCACTTGGCAAACCCGCCGCGCAACAGAGCGCAGGTCAGCCTAGGCCTTGGATATGATGAGGATCATTCTTTGGCGCGGCTGGCCTACATCGACGTAGCGCCCGATCGGTTCCCACTGGCCATGGATTACATTCCGGAGCAATGGTGCGTGATCTACCGCACAGACATTCTCTCCTTGCGCGAGTATGCCGAGTACATCAACTCACCCAAGTCCTACAGTGGCCTTTTGGCCTGGGATGGCGTACATCATGTCCAGCAAGACAGCGCATTGGAGGAGCTTCGCCAACTATGCCATGACAACCTCTCCGCGGCAAGGCGTGATGTGGTCAACAAGCAGACTCAGGAGCAGCGCCAGCAGCAAGGCAAGGGCAAGCGCAAGTCCTCCACCGGAGGTGATGGAATCCCAGCTTCAAAAGCTAAGGGAGCTCCGCCACCCTCACCGGTGAGCCCACGTGCATCCGGATCGGCATCGTCCTCGTGGGGATGGAGCTCATGGAACTGGAGCGAGTGGGGTGAGCAGCGGCAGTGGGATCGCCGCTCGCAGGACTGGAGCTCGAGTCAGGGCTGGTGGCATCGGCGATAGTTGAGCCAAGTCTCAACGCTTTTGCTTGAGCGAGCATAATTCATGCATGACATCCATTGTCAATATGTATGCGGTTTTCCTCCCAAGTCCTAACTTTCAACTTTCTTTTGGCGGCGGGGAGTGAATAACTAAAATGCACGTACAGGCCACGTTTGGCAGTGGATTGCTAGCATCCACAACTGCCATGCTGCCCTGCACTAGCCCTCGTGCACTTTCCGCGTCCAGCTTCAGTAGCAAAGCTACCTTAGCTGAGGGGGGTGTATTTTCACTCCATGTAATATGTATGCTTTTACCATGCACATATGTATAGGATGTCATTGCACTTACTTCTGCAGCTCGCGGTCCAAAAAGGGTATCGTAGCTTAACGGCTGTTTCTATAGTTTTTTGACTTTTGCCTCAGAAAATTGCAAGAAAAATGAGGAGGGTCTTGTTGCCAGTTCATTTGTTTGACCCCTGTTTGATGTTTCGAGCGCGGATTAAATTGTTGGGAAAGGAAAGACTCCGAAATGTAAGCCGGGCGTTCTGGAAGTGGCCGCGGTTTTGGATCAAGAGAAGCAGAGTTGAAATGTCAATATGTTCTGGCACATTTTCTTCTGCACAATAGTGCTCGTGCATTCTCAAGCCCAACCCTCCACCCTTTGAGAGCTGCTTTTTCCTTTGGGTAGCTGTCCAAGCTCTGTTCTTCTGTTCACATCCCTTGACCTCTTCTTTTTAAAAGGTCAAAGGCCTGCGCCAGTTTCCATCCTCCTCTGACTCTGTCGCGCAAGGCTTCTATCTGTTCTCCAACTCTTAGTCTTCCTCTTATTTAAACTGTCCTTCCACGCGACTGAAATAATCCATGATCCTTGAACCAGTACGACTTCTCTGTCAATCTGTTGCCTGTGCTGACTTCTACGTCGACCTCGCGTTCGACTCTATTCTGTCTCCATTCCACCTCCCATCGTTTTCTCCCTTTACAGTCTCCGTGCCTGGTCAACCGTTGACTCACACTTCCAGCCCAAGACGATGCGGTTCTCCTTGTAGGTGGACTCCCTTCGTCAGGCGCGGGCATCCTCGGCGATGAGTTCCGTATCTGCCCATGCCTTGTCGGGTGTGGCCTCCCTCATCGTTGACGTTTCGTGTATCCATATGTGGGTCTACTCGGCGACGACGCTTTTCGTCCACTGTCCCAATGCGAACCGTTCTGACGATGAAGACCTCCGTCAGACGGTGGCGGGCTTACTTCTTGCTGAAGACCATCTTTGTCATCTGATGTGGTCCTCTCCGGAGCTGGTATCCTGCGTCCGCCTGCGTCCTATCGGACACGGCTGTCTTCCCCCGTTGACGTATCGCACTCTCAACTTCTCCACGTGCACCTACTCGATGATGACGCTTCGTCCTCAGTCGAGACACGACGGGACAATGTACTCCGTTCTACGTTTCTTATGTTGGTTCCATTAGCTATGTCCTCCTCCTTCGATTTGGTCTCGAACGTGGTTTCGGCCGACACTCCTCGAGCAGTACCGCGTACCGAGTTGAGCGCTGGCCACCTTTGCCCAGGCCCTCTCGGCTCTGTCTGACATTGAGCCACTCTACATGGACGGGCGGTGCCGCGGGCATTGAACAGCTCCTTCATCGTGGCACCCCTCTGATCTTTCTCGAGATAGCAACCGTCGACTGTTACCGGCTGCTTTCCAAAGGTCTTGAGCAGTCTAGCTGATCAGCGGGTTGACAGGCCTTGACCTTCCGCCCCTGTTCCTCTCAGCGCCGCTCCGAACCACTGGTCCTAAAGCAGCCTCCCGAACCTTGGGCAGCTCGATCAAGCAGCGGGTCGACTGGCCTTCCGGCCACACTTCACCCCCCCCGCCTCAACAGGCCCGAGCTCCTCCAACTGAGCCACTGATCGCTCTTTTCGGCTCTGCAGACTCGAGCTCTTTCAATTTGCCGCTGGTCGAACTGTAGCACCAACACGCTCTGTGCTCAGCGCTGGTCGAGTAACAAACTCAACCACGCGTCTCCACTCTGAGCCCTGTGCATTGGTTTCACGTCCTCGGACTCCCTAACTGAGCAACAAGTCGAACGTTAACCCAGGTCCTCAGTTCTCAGACTCCCTGACTGAGCAGCTGAATTGGTATTGGTGTGCCCGGTTCTGTTGGGCGGCAGGTCGAACCTTGACTTATGATCTGTGCCCTCTGTGGCTGCCGCATGTTCTTAAACTCCCTCATTGAGCAGCCGGTCCAACCTTTGTACCATGCACTATGTCCGACGAACCTTGTACTGAGGACTGTGTCCCTTCTGCCGCTTGTCATAGAGGCTGCCCCTCAAGTACTCGAACTCCCTACGCTAGCAGCGGGTTGGTCTTGTTGTCGCAGTCGTACACGCTCTTGAGCTCCCGCTCCCTCGAGCCTTGCCGAGCCCTGACCTTGTCGTACCTGTGTCTACATGCGTCTTGGTCTCCTCCTCCCGAATTCCCAGCTCTACCCTGGTCGCCATTTGCCTCTCCAATTGGCTCTGCCGCGACTTCTCAGCAGTCCTCGCGGCGGGATGTCGGTTTCCGGGGGGGGTCTCTCCCCCCTCGAACGACCTCGCCTTTCCCTTACGGAACCTTTCCCTTGAACGACCGTGGTCCCTCCCCCCTCGCGAACGACCTCGCCATCCCGGCCGACGTAACCCCCCGCGCCCCCCTTTTCGTTCACATGCCTTCGTCTGGGAGTCACAACGAATCCCAGATCGAATGCCGGTGCGGTGGCACGGCGTGCCAGGGTCTGTTCGCGGCACCGGGTGGGCCGATCATGAAGTCCAACTGGCCCAGCACCCGGCTTGTTTTCCAAGGACTGGGGCTTCTCGCCCCTATCCTCCGCCCGGGCCAGCCAGCTAACTTCACAGTCGTACCTGCCTGGCAGGTGAAGCACCTCGAATCGCGGAACCTCGAGGAGCTCAAGCTGTAGCGACAACTCGGCCACGACGTAGCGCAGGGACACGGACCCGGCACAAAGCTGGTGAGGCGACCACACTGTCCGCCCTGATGGCAATGGCGTGTCCTCGAAGCCGATGCTGCCACAACTTGACCGCCCTCAGCACGCAGTATGCTTCACGCACTGCTCTGTTGGAGGGGTGGTTTGACTGCTTTGCAGGAGCTGCTCCTCTAACGGGGTGAAGGGAGCTTCAAAACCCTCGGCGATCGTTAGCCCCAACGTCGGAGGATCTACCTGGAACAGGATCCCCCCCATCCCCGTTGCCGATGCAGTCACAAGTCCCCATCGTGCCCGCAGGTCGTTCCAGTGCAACGGAACCTTCTGCCGCACCACCTTGCCTGCGACGATTTGGAGGGCTTTTGGCTATCCAGGGAAGGGCAGCGCCAAGACGAACAATGGCAACCATTCCGGGCCCCGAGTCGGCCCCTTTGGCCCTCTTGTGCGCGTGGACTGTCTCCTCTGGCCTTGCGCAACTGCTCCAAAGGGATCTCGTCTTGCGTCGTCCATGTTACTAGGGTTTGGAGTAGGTTGGACACCATCTGCTGTGAAACGCCCGTTTCGATCGAGGCCTCCGTCTTGCTCGCTCTCAGCGTAATACCGACCCAGGTTACGCTCGATCCTCTGCTAGCCCGACGTGCTTCGACCTTAACCCCCAGCGCTCTCATCGTCAGGACGATCATCGACAATACCTGATCCCTTCGGTCTTTGGCACCTTGGACCATGACTAGCAGCTCGCCTAGGTAGCACTGTAGCATGGTTTCCCAAGGCCGGCACATGCTCTGCAGGAGACGTGTCATGGCAGCTGTTACACGCCCCATCAGTAATGATGTGGCGCGAAAGCCCAACCTGAGAGACGGCCAGATCCAGGCTTGCCCTCCTCCGGGGCGCGGCTGACACAGTGTCTCAGCTCTTCCGTTACCACGGGGAGATGGCCTGCTAGATCTCTGACTTCGATCGTCACGAACTCTAGCTCCAGGCGCTCAGGGGATCCAGTGATCGACTGATCCCCATCCCATGAAGCCGCCTTCCTAAGTTAAGGGATCGAATCACATCGACCCCTTTGGGAAGAACCAAGCGCTCCTGCACCTGAGCTCGAAGGTTTCCTCCGGAGTCCTCGACATCCAGTGTCAAAGTTTGGAGCTTCCTGCCGTCTGGGCGATCCTGTTCGATGAGGCCTACCCGCGACACCGTAGTTACCCCAAACTCTCGCTCCGCCTCCTCCCACGGCAACTTCTGGCACTTCCCCTCTTCCTCAACCCTGCGCAGTTCTTGCTCGATCACCGGCCGGTACCTCTCCTCCGTCAAGAAGTTCCGCCAGTGCTTCACAATTTCCAGCTCCAGCTCAGGGACTTCGGAATCCATGTCCTCCTCGTCGATTGTTGGAAACACTCCGTTCGACATGGGGATCTGTGTCGCCATACCCAAGGGGCGCGCCATCGATTATAAACCAAGCCACACTGTCATCTGGGTCTCTCGTCGCTTTCTGCCACGTCAACCATAGTTCCCCCCGCAACGGGGACCTGAAGGTGATCGTGGGGCTCAGGTTCGCGCCTTCCACTTTTGCTGGGCCTCCCAATGTCTGAACCATCTTCTTCGCCCACAACTCCACGTGCCTGTCCTCCACTCCGCCTTCGGTCGTCCCCAGCCTTCGCGCGGTACTGTCCTTTCTCCGCCTGCCCGTCCTGCGTCATCACTACCTTTGACTCCGCGGGCCTCAAGCATGTTCAACGCGGTCTCCACCTCGATGATCTGTTATCTCGAAGCTGACGGCTTCATCTCCTTATTCTCCTTCAGTCCCATGGGCGCGTTCCCACTCACAGGACGACTCTTGCCTCTACCGGAGTGCTCGTCTGCCTGGTTTTGTTCTTACCCGGCCTCCAACTTGCACCTCCGCCAACTCTGCCTCCCATGCCTTCCAGTCAGTGTCCAAATCTTCTCCTCGAGCTTTCAGTTCAACTCGACCTCTCGACGTGGCCTCGACTGGTCCTGAAGTTCATGCGCTCCTTTGCGCCTCTCGAACGGCCAAGGTCCCCTCCGCCTCCTCGAATGTGGTCTCAAGCTGGTTCTAGGCTCCTCAGGCTTTATCTATGGCCGCCAGCACCAGCCCCACATGCGGTTTGCCGCGCGGCCATGACAATGCCCCGAAGCCGAAAAGAAAACAGCACAAGTGGAGGAGGGATGCTTGAGCCAAAAAGGCACACATCCCTCCTCCACCCTACAACACTCACCTATTGTGTGGAGTGTAAACACCCTCAAATATTGAATAGTTTAAAATCATGCCGACTGTCATTGAAACTGTTGGTTCATCACATGTCTTTTCAGAACACCATTTACAATGGATTTGCATGGACTTCTGCCTTCTGGAGGTTAGCACGCGCAACCCTTTGACCTGTTACACCGTTACACCTTTGACCTGGAGTGTTGACACTTTTGACCTGTTACAACCCAAACACACTATTGGTTAAGCACACCCATACTTAAACAATCGGTAGCAACGCGATAGTAAACAAACAGTCTAGACCTGTTTGGAACACAAACAGGATGTGACCGCAGCCGCAACCGTCTTTTTCGCATACACGGGTAGGGGCCTCTCAACGACTCTCTTCTGGGAGCAAGCACGCGCACTGACTGGACATCCCTAACAGCCCTAACAATGTTTGACTTAATGATTTCTGACGCCGTGCCACTGACATCTCTTTGCAAATCCGTCACAAGAGCTGAGTCAACCTAGTGCCTGATGCGCGCAAACATTACTGCACACAATCTCCTGGGCCACGGATTCGACGCTCGGCAAAAGCACGTCACATCCACAAAGGTCAAGAATTGCCTCGGTGCGATGACGGTCGCATTCACTTTCGCGGCCTGCTGCCACACACCATGGTTAATTTTATACAAACAAGCCTGGCATCGGAGCAACGGCCGCAGTGCCATCGCAGCATGCTGGGATGTGAGCTGCGACTGTGACTGTGACTAGTGTTTGCCTCTGGAACATCCATGGCAACGACAGCCTTTGGCCTGCCAACATGTTTGCCGTTCAAAAAATATTTGCTAACAAGGCCCTTCCCAAATATGCCAGGCGGCATTTTGTCAACAACCGGTGAAGCAAGTGGACGTTTCTCTTCATGGTTCTTGCCGTTCAACTTTAGCATCACAAAAAGGCCACCAACCTATATAGAACCTTCCGGGCAACAATAGAACGAACACACGTATGTGAGAGCGCACACGTGAGAGCATAAATTTCAGCAAAATCCCCACCCCCATGATGGGAGGTGCCAACATGCCTGAAATGACCTCAACAGACATGTAAGTTACATTATTGAGAAAATGTAAGTTACAATCAGGGGACGTATGGGAAAGCACGCACAGATTGCACAGACATGTGAGATCATGTGAGCATTGCTCAAAACCTATCGGGAATTCTTCTTTCGCAAGTTCCTTTCGCAACACCTTCGCGACTTGCGTTTTGGAAATTCTGAGCAAAAACACGTTAGCAGCTTTGGCGGACGGAACTGATTTCGCAAGCTTTTGCTGGCGCTCTCCCCAGTTTTGGTTTGTCCCTGGTTCCCAGCGTAATTACAGCTTCTTTTCAGGTATGTCCTTCTTAAGGTTTATCTTCTTTCTAGCTGTTGTTTCTCTAGATTTGCTGGCGCCCTCCCCAATTTTGCCTCATCCAAGGTTCTCAGCTTACATGTTTCTCTTTAAAGTAGGTATGTCCTTATTAAGGTTTATCGTCTTTCTAGCTGTTGTTTCTGGTGTCACGTCCTTACGGGCCCCCGTGAATTTGTGCGTTTTTCAACCAGACAGGGTTTCAACAATCATTCTGGGTGGGGGGGTGGGGGGGGGAATGACGTCGGTTCGTGTTTGGGTCGTGTCGTGGTTTGATCTCTTTGAGATTTCGTCGAGTCGCGAGTCGCGTTTTCGTCGTGCCTTTTTTTCCCCCACATCTTAGTGTGGGGTTCTTCTTTTCTATGTCTCATCCCGCTTCTCCCGCCCGCCTGCCGCCTCCACCGAGACAACACACACCGAGACAACACACACCGAGACAACACACACAGAGACAACACACACAGAGACAACACACACCGAGACAACACACACAGAGACAACAC
>CAXAMN010028639.1:509299-562045 GCA_963970005.1 Durusdinium trenchii
ACACACAGAGACAACACACACCGAGACAACACACACAGAGACAACACGCACCGAGGCAACACACACAGACAACACACACAGAGAACACACACAAGAGACAACACACACAGAGACAACACACACCCAGACAACACACACAGAGACAACACACACAGAGAACACACACAGAGACAACACACACCGAGACAACACACACAGAGACAACACACACAGAGAACACACACACACCGAGACACCGAGACAACACACACCGAGACAACGCACACAGAGACAACACACACAGAGACAGCGCTCGCTCTCGTATTGTGACTTGCAGTAGATCTCGCTCTCTTAGAGGGTCTGGCGGTTGCATGAGCGCCGGTGGTCGCCGGTGGTCGCGGGTGGTCGCCGGTGGTCGCCGCTGTCCCCAATTTTGGTTTCCCCCAGATTCCCAACTTACATTTTATTTTCAGGTATCTCTTTCTTAAGGCTTATCTTCTTTCTAGCTTTGCTGGTGCCCTCCCCAATTTTGCCTCGTCCAAGGTTCTCATCAGCTTACATTTTTCTCTTTAAAGTAGGTATGTCCTTATTTAGGTTTATCGTCTTTCTAGCTGTTGTTTCTCTAGATTTGCTGGCGCCCTCCACATTTTTTGCTTATCCAGGTTCTCAGCTTACATTTTCTCTGTAAAGTAGGAATGTCCTTCTGAAGGCTTATCTTCTTTCTAGCTGTAGCTGCTGTTTCTCTAGGTTTGGTGGCGCTCTCCCCAATTTTGGTTTCCCCCAGGTTCCCAACTTACATGTTATTTTCAGGTATCTCCTTCTTAAGGTCTATCTTCTTTCTAGCGGTTGTTTCTCTAGATTTGCTGGTGCCCTCCCCAATTTTGCCTCATCCAAGGTTCTCAGCTTACATTTTCTCTTTAAAGTAGGTATGTCCTTATTAAGGTTTATCGTCGTTCTAGCTGTTGTTTCTTTAGGTTTGCTGGTGCTCTCCCTAATTTTGGCCTCTCCCAGGTTCCCAGCTTACATGTTCTCCTAAGTATGTCCTTCTTAAGGTTTATCTTCTTTCTAGATGTTGTTTCTCTAGATTTGCCTGTGCCCTCACACATTGCTGTCGAGCGCGCAGCTTGTCACAGGGTTACACGCTTGGCTGAAATGCTATGGTGGCCATGCATTTTCAAGCCTGCTTTCTGCACGTTACATTTACGTCTTGTCAAAAGCAAGAAGCATTTGGGTTTTTGCTGCTTTGGCCTTCTGAAAGAAGACGTCCAACCTCCCTAAGTTACATTTTTCTATATATAAAAACAGGGGGGACCTGGACGTCAATAACAAATGTAAGTTACATTTTGTCACGACCCCCCCCATGTTCTTTTTCGCGTCTCTTCTGTCGGAGTTTCCCCCGATTTCCCCAGGGATCTTCCAGAGATCTCCAGTCCGCGCATGTGTTTTTGGGGGGACGGGAGGGGGTCAAAATGTAACTTTTGAAGCTTTCGCACGCACAAACTGATGCGACCTTCTACGCCTTTGCTTGGTTTTGCTGGCTGCGTGAGCAAGGTCCAACCCCCCCCACCCCCCAAAAACGGCCTGAAACTGGACGGGGGGTGGTAAGTAAGTTACATTTATCACCCCCCCGAAAAAGTAAGTTACAATAAAAAGGTCCCCCCCTGTTTTCAGTGCCTAAGGGGGTGGTGATTCAGCAAACACATCATGGTGACAGTGTGTCAAGATCAAGTAAGTGTCACAATTTCAATTTTCGTGGGGCCTGCAGTGGGTTCATGTATGGCACTGGGACTCCGGGACACTTTTGAAAAACAGCGCGCGAACACCCTTGTGGGAAAATCTTGCGGAACGCACTTGAAAAAGACACTCCGGCTTGACGTTTCCATGACAAATGGGAGGAATCTCTTGTCGTGGGACACTGCCGGGAGCTCTTGGAGGACACCCTTGTACGGCATAGCCCGCTCACCAGCAACACGCCGCGTTTAGCGACACACATGCTCCGCTCCAAGTGTAACACCGAACTTCCTTGACGCTGCCAACCAACCCGCTCCCCAGCAACACGTCTACGCACGGATGCTGTTCCTTGAAGCTGAACGTGAACTCTTCTCGTTCGGGTTCGGGTTCAGGTCAGGATCGGATCCTGAACCTGAACCTGAACGGGAGCTGTTCTAGTTCGGGTTTGAGTTCGGTTCAAGTTTGGGTTCCGGCTCAGACAGTGGGGAACCTGAACCTGAACCTGAACGGGAACTGTTCTAGTTCGGGTTCAGGTTCAAATTTGGGTTCCGGCTCAGACGGTGGGGAACCTGAACCTGAACGGAAACTGTTCTACTTCGGGTTCGGGTTCCTGCTCAGACGGTGGGGAACCTGAACCTGAACGGGGGCTGTTCTAGTTCGGGTTCGGGTTCAGATTTGGGTTCTGAACCTGAACGGGAACTGTTCTATTTCTGAAAAGGTGCGGAGCGCTTTTTCCACACAAGTTTGGGCCTAGATGGCCATATGCATCAACCTATGCTTGCATGCCTGACAGACTGTCATCTACGTTTCATGTATTTCTGTCACTCCTCCTTCTGTCAGGCATACATTGCGTTGCCTAATGGGCTGTGCCACTGCAAAATGCGGGCACTTTGCCGAGAAGTGCAAAACCCTTCCAGCATGAGTCATCTTGAGCTGGAGCAAGCGTCGTTCAAGCTTGCTGCTGTACTTTTCTGCCACTTCCCTTTCAATCAAAAAATCGTTCAAAGTTTCCTTCATCCGTTCGACCTGTGCTTCAAGTTCATCTATGTACGTTTCCTGGGCAAAACATTCATTCTCCAAGTTCTGGATCTTTTCTGTACATTGTGCACAGGCCTGGCACTCAAACCACTGTGAGGCTTGAGTCTCACCGTCTCTCACTTCCATCTTTGCACTCGTGTAGACCTTCTTCATCAGATTCGTGGCCTTCACGAGGTACCGCGTGAAGTTCCCAACGCTCTTGATCAGAGCACTCAAGTGGTCGCGCAGCCACGTGCACAGGCTCAAGGCCCCAATGCATGCACACAGGCAAAGCGCCCACCAGCCAAAGTCCATCTTGTCCTCATCAATGCGTCCTTCTTCTGCTGGTGTTCCACTTGCTTTGCCAAGGTTGGCCATGAGCATCATAGGCCAATCCTCAAATCCTTGCTCTTATTGAACTTCTTTCTTCAGGCTCATCTTCATTTGGTACTCTTTCTCAATCTCATGGAACTCCTCTTCACCCACGCGGTCACCCACGGCGTCAATCACGCCCATCATGTAGAGAAGTCCTCGGAGCCTCTTCTTCGGCAGGTTCTTGGCGCCGGTGTCTGCACTGCTCAGGTCAGTTGGAATGGGACTCACCTGGGTGATCTTGTCCCTTTCCTTCTGCTGGATCCACAGCATTGCCGCGTCCATGCGACGCACTCGTCCAATGCCCTGCCTTTGTGTCATGCCTCGCGCTGCTGAGCGTCTGACCTGGCTTTGGTCTTGCGCACGCCACCTGTGATTTGATTCCACAGGTGCCTTAGGAGCATCCCTTCTGAGCATCCTGCGACCAGGGCCATGAACTCACCCTCTCCTGAGATAGGGCAATGGCCTTTTGGCTTCTCACTTTGCTGTCGATCAGGTTGCCATCCAGATACAGCTGCATGGAGGTTGTGGACTTTCTGTCATTCTTGTTACCTGCATGCTCCGTCAGCATCCTCCACTTCAGCTCCATCTCTGAAGTCCATCATCGACTGGCCCTTCTTTCTTTCTTCCAGTCGCACACCCGAGCCACTTGTACCGAACAGGTATGAACATGTGTGCCAGGCATTTCGGAGAGCTTGCTTTGTCGGCTTAGCCATGTGCCTTGCCAAGCATTGAATTGCATACTGTGCATCTGGCCGCTCTCCTGCCATGTACAGAATAAGAACCCCAGGAGGGTAACATACATACCTTGTTTTCGGAGGTTAGTAGGTATCTAGCAGGCACCCCCTGCCTCCCCCCCCATCTAGGTATGTATGTGTGTATGTATGGTCCAAACGTACATACCTCAAAATCAGGGGTATGTATGTTTCTGGGGAACATACATACCTAGAAAATGAGAGGTATGTATGGGGGAAACATACATACCGAGGCAAGAAGAGGTATGTATGTATGTATGTATGTATGTATGTATGTATGCATGGTCCAAAGGTACACACCTCCAAAGCATACCCAGTATGTAAGTATGTCCGGGGAAACATACATACCTAGAAAATGACAGGAATGTCTGGTATGTATGTATGTCTGGGGAAACATACATACCTAGACAAGAAGAGGTATGTATGTATGTATGTATGTATGTACGCATGCTCCAAACGTACATACCTCAAAAGCATGGGTATGTATGTTTCTGGGAGAAATAGAAGCGTCATACATACCCTAGAAAAGCAGACGTGTGTATGACGCATGGGTAGTAGACGTGTGTATGACGTAATGTATGTATGTGTGGGGAAACATACAAAGCTAGAAAATTACAGGTATGCATGTCTGTCATTGATATGTGTATGTATGTCTGGGGAAACATCCCCGGCCCTGCCCAGACCTAGGCGTCGCAGCGTTCGAGGCAGGGGTAGTAATAGGTTACCAGACATACGCTGTCGATACACAGTCCCAGCTGACGGGAACAGGAGAAAGGATACATGTGCAACACAAAAGTGTATGTGGCCAAAGAGTCCAGGTAGCAGCTGCAACACTGGGGCCTCGGCAGCAAGGGCAACTGAGAGCGCAGAAGGTCTTGACCTAAGTGGAAGTCATGGACCAGGACGCAGGCTGCGGGTATAGTACACAGAAGCAGGTTTTGTGTGCTTCTACCAAAATACATTCGTGGAAAGCAGAAACAGGTTTTTGGAAAGCAAAGACATGTGTATACATGGAAGGAGCCATGGACTTTACTCTAATATAGACTCATCAGAGGCCACCAGAGATGTACCCGCACTTGGTCGAATCAGAGACGACTGCGAAAGGGCAAGAGTCGATACACACTCCCAGCTGACGGGAACAGGACAAAGGATACATGTGCAACACATAAGTGTATGTGGCCAAAGAGTGCAGGTAGCAGCCGCAACACTGGGGCCTCGACAGCAAGGGCAACTGAGAGCGCAGAAGGTCTGGACCTAAGTGGAAGTCATGGACCAGGACGCAGGCTGCGGGTATAGCGCCGTCTTGATCTGGAGTCGAAGACATAGCACGACTTGAGACGCAGAAGCAGTGCAAACCTTTTTCTGCGCGTCGGCCAAAAAGTCGTGAAGCACCCACGCGCAACTAGATGTCCAAAGCATGGCGCCGACCGAAGTACGTACCGCGCCTATACAAATTGGAACCAGACAGCTGAGCTGCAGGCACTGCTAGTTTGCGGGCCCCAGGTGCCGGAATCCAATGACACCCTGTGCGGACCGAGTCTTGCACACACGATGCACGGTGTTGGTGTCTGGGTTGACAAGCACCAAGGCACCGCCTAGGAACTCTCTGCTCACTCGCCTCGTTGGCAGGTGGATTGGTGGATCTGCTTGTCCCACATCTACTGGAGCACTTTCTGGTGCCGGGACTTGGCATGTTTGACGGGGCTTCGCTCGCTTCTGGGCTGGGCGTGCTGGTGGGGTAAATGCAGTGGAGGCGGATGCCGCACAGGCGTCAACGTGGGCAACTGGTTCTAGCGACGCGCCACTCGCCTGTGCTGTTTGGTACCTCTCCCAAGGTATATCGGGGCACTGCCGCTCATTGTGCTCGTGGCTATAAATCAGAAGTTGTAGCTCTTGATGCACCGGGTGCGCTGTGGCCAAAGAGGCCTGCCAGCGCGCCGCAATGTAAAAAATCTGCTCTGCAGCTTCTGTGTCGACTCCACGCAAAGCATCATGCGCCTGAGGCAGGTAAGGACTTAGAGGGTGTAGGACCTACATGATGACATTGAAGGCAGCAACACTTGGTAAGGTTCCTACATGATACTGACTCAGCACCTACTATACGCTGTAGCAGTAGCGCTTGGAGCAAAAGCATGGAAGCTATCACTACCGGGGCACGTATGGATTGACGGAAGGCTCGTACCAAGGTGACTGTGGCTTCCTGCAGCCTTTGTGGGTCTTGAAGTGCATCTTATCCACCACCCACGTCAAAGCATCCAACGCTTGCCATCTTGAAGCCTCGGGTTTGGACAGCCTCAAAGAAAGCTGTGCGCGGATGTGCCGGCGGATGCCACAAGCAAAATCGTAGGTGACCCAAGCAGTGCGAGGCAACATTTGCAAGATGTCATCAACAAATGAAACCGCCTGTCCCTGCGACTCTGTCGCGTACATGGGCTGAACGGCGACCACGCGCATGCACGGCGAGACAGCAGCGAGAATGCCAGCCGACTTGCGCCCGACGCTGGCTTCGGGAGTGCCTCGCCGCGGGTCTGCGCCGCGCGCATCGGGCTGTTTCAGCAGCGGCTCCCTGAGTGGCAAAAGGTCCATCTCATATGTGCGAATAGCGCCCATGGGCACGGCTGCGGCCCTCTGCCACACACGGTTGCCCACCTCATACTCCGGGAGGATGGCCTGACCCTCACAGATTTCCCGCTGAGCAGTGATTGTGACCTGTTCCACAGGGCGTGCGGGCGGGGTGCGCGGCACAATATTTGGAACCCCGCCGTGCATCCAGTCAAAACCCCGGCGTGCAAGGTATAATTCCATTTGTATGCAGAGCCCCTGTCGTTGCAAATGAGGCACTGCATATTCCACTTCCCATCCACAACAACTGCTGGCACGGTGTTGCACAAGGGGCAGCAATGCTGCTTCGCCACGCTCTGCCATGCAGAGCGCACGCTCTCCAGCACAGGTTGCAGGTCCGCTGCCAGGTGGTGCGGCCATAGAAAGAACTCCAGATTCAGGAAGCTCATGTCAGTGGAAGCTGCGAGGAGGCACAAGGCGCCGAAAAGAATGACCTGAGTGTGTCAGAAAGCAAGCCATGAAGAGGAGTAGCATGCTCAAAACGAATTGAACACTGCGCAAAGGAAGGAGGGCACTGAGGCCCACGCCGCCAATTCCACCGCTGCCACGAAGTGCTGTCTCGTGGCATATTGAGAGCTCTGCAAAGTGTGGCCCCAAAGGGCGGAGTAGATGACATAGAGCGCGGTCAAGTGATGCCACCGCGAGCTGCTAGTAGCAAACACCAATGCAGCAGATGTCTGTCCCAGCATACTTGAGGTGTGACGAAGAACCACCGCTCTTGTTGCGGCATGGATGCGAAGATGATGATGGCCGCGCGGAAATAGCTTTTCATCTCGCACCTCCGGCCAGTACCAGGGACCTGCGTACACTGCCTTGCACCGACTGCATCGCAGACGTAGCAGGTGTCCAGCCTGCAAGCCGAGATTGAATGTAAAGCACTTCGTTGGAATGCATTGCCATCGAAAAAGCACGCCGCCATCCAATGCACAACCCCTTTCTGCCAGGCAGGCACGTAGGGTAAGGTCTGCAAAGCCTCGTGGGAGTCTGGGCGCAAAGCGAGGCCACTGGCCGGCGCTTGTGTGACCGCAATGGAAGCTGGGCATTGCTGCAGCAGGCGGTCGTAGGTGAGGTTGATCTGCTCCAAGGTTGCATGGTATCCAAAATTGGTTCGCAAGAGTTTCTGCGCCAAAGCTGCGCGACCGGGTGCGTCAGCGATGTTGTATGCCAAAGTCAGCATGCCCAGGTGCTCCGGCTGCTACGGCGCGAGCAGTGCCAGGAAGGACGCGACCGGTTGCCATGGAAGCGACACGCGGGCAACGAACCACAGACTAAGCAGCAAAACGGCTGCATGCACGGCTTCGATGTGTGCTCTACAGGTGTCGACTAGAAAAAGCAAAAACCAATGGGATCAACGAACTGCAGGCTTTGAACACAAAAACGGCTGCCTGCCAGGCCAAGAGAAAAAGCCAGCCTAGTGAATGGAAGTCAGTGCTCCATGTTTTGTCTGTCTCCGAGTCCAGTGCCGCGGACAAAAAATACTAGGGCGCGACCTCAGCAGCTAGCGTGCAAAAGCTGCTAATCGCCAAAGCCACCATGCTCAGCGGGTGGGTTTGCAGGTCCAGCAAGAGCACCAGCAGGAGGCTGCGGAGGGTCTGTGATGTCGTAGCCCAACGTCTCCAAAGACTCCTTCCACGTCTCTGCTTGGACAGGAATCCATGCGCCAACGGAAGGTGCTCGAGGAGGCACGGTGGTCTCTGCCATCGTCC
Source organism: Durusdinium trenchii (assembly GCA_963970005.1). NCBI lineage: Eukaryota > Dinophyceae > Suessiales > Symbiodiniaceae > Durusdinium > Durusdinium trenchii. Next base: position 517,482 of record CAXAMN010028639.1, read on the forward strand.
CTTGGCAATAGGCTTCAAACGAAGGTGTTGTGGTGTGACTGATGCCGAGGACTCGGAGGAGAGGTTGCAGCGCCTTGCCATCGGCTGTCTGACTCTGGACTGGGCGCTTGCGAAAGTACCAGACAGGCCTGCCACCCCCAACTGTCTTCTCCGAGCGCACAAGTTTGCCCACATTCAACAATGCCAGCACAGCACAGGCTGCCACCGTGCCATGCAACGCAAAGGCCTTCTTACCAACGGCTGAAGCAGCTTGGACGAGGGTGTCTCGCAAGCTGTCCTTCGTAAACCAAATCCAAACATCCTTGGTCAGCAGGACGGTGTGCATCATGTGCTGGACGAAGTCGGTCGACAGGGGTGAGTTTTGATCCTGCAAGACTCGGGCCCAATCTTCTCAGGATCGTATCCAAGGCCTTGGCATTGAGAACGGAGGACATGTCCGCCAAGACCTTGCCCAAGGCATCCACGGACAATCTACGTTGCCTGCGTGGGGGTGAAGTAGGCTGCTTGCCGTCATCATCCAAGTCTGACGGTTGTTCCGGGTTTCGGCCCAAATCCAAAATTTCCCAGGTTCTCTCACCATGCTCGCCAAGCCAGTACGCGAACTCGACGACCTTTTTGGGGATCTGCTGCGGCAATTTCAAAGAGGAGGCAAAGTCTTGACCTGGGCAGTAGAAGTGGTGCCAAAAAGGGACACTTGCAAAATGTAGATGTGTTAGGGTTTACGGCAAAGCTAAGGATCCAACCCAAAATATCCGACGTAGTGGATCGCGAGTACCAACCTGTCGAACTTGGTGCGCATTCTTCTGTGGTACTTGGCTGTGTCATGCTGGTCATGTACCAGGAATGTCTCCTTTTGCTTCGCCATACGGAAATCGAATTTATGGTCCACAAGATCCATCATCTTGATTGGGCCAGAAGGTATACCCGGGTGGAGCAGCACCAGGGCCACCAAAGATTTTCTGTCCCTCCGCAAGCTCGAATATAGGCGTGGAAAGAGAAGAGATGCCAAGAAGTCCCCCGGACGCCGTGCATGTGGAGGCAATCGGGAACAAGCAGCACGAATGTCGTGCAATTGCAGCCACGTGGGAGGTGCGAAGGCGACCGTCAAGCGCTGCCGCAGGCCAAATGTGTCCTGCACAGGAGACAAAATTCTGAAATTGTTTGAGGGGGTTGACCTACCATGAATGTGAAGTGAACGAGTCTTGCTCAAGCGCCTGCTGTAAATGATTGAAGAGATCCGGAATGTGGCCCCCACACAAGAAGCCGAACCATGGATCTGGGATGGTGAAGGCCTTTTGAGATGACATCACAGGCCTGTCCCAAATCACAGCATCCCACCGCTTCCCAGGCACACCTTTATCAATGGCCAACTCTGCAGAAAACCACCCAAGCACGCCATCAATTTCTGGCTCGGCTGCCAAAAAAGATCCACGGTTTTGGGGCTGAGAGGCTGCATGCCCCGCAGCAGCAAGTGACCCACCCCCAGCCAGCCCTTTCCGCAGCAATGGCTTCGTGTTTTGGTCCTTCATCATAGAGTTGGTGGCACTTGTCGAAATGCGCCTAACTGCACATTGAGGTTCGGGACCTCTTCTGCTTTGCGCTTCTGCTGCACAGCCATGACGCACGCGTAGATGATCTCTGGAGCGTCCTTGTACTCTTGAACACGGGACGGCTGGCAGAGGATGCGAGGAGGTTGGGCAGAAAAGCTCCGAGCAAAGCTTCACAAAACTGAGCGCCGGACCAGCACGGCATCGTCACGTTGAGGCTGCTGCAAGTACCTGTCAAGGAGAACGAGTTCCAACCACCCGACTGCATCTTGTTTGTTTGCCAACAGATGCCCAACAACAGCACAGAGATTATGCTCAGTGAGAGCAGAAGCGAAAACTCCATAGAATGCCCTGGACCTCGGCCGGCCACACCCCCCCCAGGACACGCTTGCAGCAGACTAGCGAGAGGATGTGTATGTCTGAGTGTGCCACAGCAGCAACGAAGAAGGGGGCTGCAGTACCTGCAGGATGGCGGAGCGAGAAGGTGTGGGCACTGGTTGCGTTGCACCGGCACCGCGACATTTTCGGGTGGTTTGGTCCCAAACATCTGTACCGACATCCAGGTATGCTGACGAAAAGACAATATCAGACAGGGGTGGGATGAGACCGACAAAACTACGCACTGACATAGCAGTAGCAGACCTACATGCAGACAGATGTGGTTAGGACATGTAGTTTCTCGAAAGGGGCTTGGACTGCGTGGGGGTACTCGCATCATTCGAGGCAGGGGTAGTAATAGGTTACCAGACATACGTTGCACAGTCGTCGACGTGCGCAGGGGCTCGCTTCGCTCGCCCCGCGGGGGAGGCGCCCGCGATTTATGAGTGACACCCCTCACCGCTGCTGCATGCTCGTGACGAAACAGATACACCGAGAAAAATACACGTGCGTATGGCGCATGACTATTAGACGTGTGTATGACGTCATGTATGTATGTGTGGGGAAACATACATCGCTAGAACATGACAGGTATGTATGTCTGCGTGTGTATGACGCATGGGTATTAAACGTGCGTATGACGTCATGTATGTATGTGTGGGGAAACATACATCGCTAGAAAATGACAGGTATGTATGTCTGTTATTGGTATGTATGTATGTCTGGGAAACATACATACCTAGAAAATTAGAGGTATGTATGTATGTTAAAGGTATGTATGTATGTCTGGGGAAACAAACATACCTACAAAAAATTATAGGTATGTATATATGTCTGGGGGAACGTACATACCTAGAAACTAGAGGTATGTGTGTATGTTAAAGGTATGTATGTATGTCTGGGGTAACATACATACCTTGTTTTCGGAGGTTACAGGTATCTAGCAGGCATCCCCTGCCTCCTCCCCATCTATGTATGTATGTATGTATGTATGGTCCAAAATTATAGGTATGTATGTCTGTCTGGGGAAACATACATACCTAGAAACTATAGGAATGTATATATGTATGTTAAAGGTATGTATGTGTGTCTGGGGAAACATACATATCTAGAAAATAAAGTTATAGGTATGTATGTATGTCTGGGGAAACATACATACCTAGAAACTATAGGAATGTATATATGTATGTTAAAGGTATGTATGTGTGTCTGGGGAAACATACATATCTAGAAAATAAAGTTATAGGTATGTATGTCTGTCTGGGGAAACATACACGCCTAGAAGATTATAGGTATGTATGTTTGTCTGGGGAAACATACATACCTATGATAAAGGTATGTATGTGTGTCTGGGGAAACATACATACCTAGAAAATTATAGGTATGCATGTATGTCTGGGGAAACATACATACCCAGAAAATTAAAGGTATGTATGTATGTCTGGGGAAACATACATACCTATAAACTAGAGGTATGTATGTATGTCAAAGGTATGTGTGTATGTCTGGGGAAGCATACATACCTAGAAAATGATAGGTATGTATGTATGTATGTATGTACGTATGTATGGGGAAACATACATACCATACATACCTGGAAAATTATAGGTCTGTATGTATGTCTGGGGAAACATACATACCTAGAAACTACAGGCATGTATGTATGTCAAAGGTATGTATGTGTGTCTGGGGAAACATACATACCTAGAAAACTATAGGTATGTATGTATGTCTGGGGAAACATACATACCCAAAAACTACAGGTATGTATGTATGATAAAGGTATGTATATGTGTCTGGGGAAACATACATACCGAGAAAAATATAGGGATGTATGTATGTCTGGGGGAGCATACATACCCAGAAAATGATAGGTATGTATGTATGTTGAAGGTATGTATGTGTGTCTGGGGAAACATACATACCTAGAAAATTATAGGTATGTATGTATGTCTGGGGAAACATACATACCCAGAAAATTATAGGTATGTATGTATGTTAAAGGTATGTATGTATGTCTGGGGAAACATACATACCTATCTGGGTTCGTAGTGCATGTACATCAGCCTTCCCACAATGCTTCTATACTTTGTGACTTCACCGCATTCCAACAGCTCTGAGTCCTAGTCCGGGTACTGGTGTCACAACTCCTGTTGCTACTTCTTGCGCAATCTCTTTGAGTTCTTCCTCACTGGCCTCCATCTCAATTGTGGGCTGCCTGTATCTCTCTGCTTGTCCAGCGTGCTTCATCAGGATTCCTTGAGTAGAGTAACTCCATGGAAGACCCTTTGCTGTGAAGATCTCAGGCCCGCTGAAGCTCTCCTCTGGTGACAACCTTCTGATAGTGCGGGCTTCATAAGCTCCAGTTGTTGACAGCACTACATGGTCGTCGTTCCATGGACCCAAATCCCCTTCTCGAATCCTGCACTGCCTTTGTTGCGGATGGAGCGCGTGAACATCACACTTTCTCCAAACAATGCCAGTTTCCCACGATAAGGATGTCCCGTGGCCAGCTCGAAGCTGGTGCGATTTGAGCCGTCCAGCACACGAAAGCGGTTGATCAGGAATGAGGCATGCTTGAAAGCACATGGGAAAATGTCGAAGTTCCCAGCAACGTCGATCCTGGCCTTGTCCTCAGCATACCACCTCAGGCAATTTGCCATCCTCCTGATCGTTTGTACCGCTCTCTCAACTTGTCCATTTGAGGCATGTTGACCTGCTCCAGTCAGGCGGATTTCTGTCTTCATCCCACGGACCTGTTGCACCGACCTGAGTAGTTGACGGGTTGCTCTCTCACTGTCGGCCTGGGTGATGCACGGCTCCCTAGCCGAATTCTCTAGGGCAAATCTGAGACTCGCAGTCCCCTCTAGGGTATTGGCACTGCGTGTATTGCCGTCATCACTAGCACTGTCCCACGCTGGTCCTGGCGCTCGGTCACCTTGTCGACCACCACCTTCTCTGACCTGTCCTCTTCTCCTGTATATGTGTAGCAGAAGTCGATCTGGATCACATTCTTCCCAATGTCTTCCTTGCTATCCGAACGTTCATGTTTGTCCTCCTTTGACCTGCTTGCTACACATGCTTGACACCAGGGTGCAAATGGCCAGTGTGTCACGTTGCGCAGTTCCTGCTCTGCCAAGCTTGGTAGCTTGGGCTGTCCTAGAGTCACTGGTCTCCTCCTCTGTTCATTGTACAGCTTGTGAGCTACTGCCATATGCATGTGGTTCTCCAGGTTCACTTTGAATGCTACCAATCTCTCAAGTAGCTTCTTCTTGCTGCCAGAGGTCGGCAACTGTCTCTCTTTGCATGCCAGTTGGAGTTCCTTCACTGTCATCTTGTCCGAGTAGGTGGTCTCGTCCAACTCCACTTCACTCTGCCTCTCTGCAACCGCCATCTTCTCCACATCATGGAACATCTCTTTGGCCTCCAACTCCTCTATATCTTCTCGGTCATCCTCAGGCCATTCCACATAGCCAAATGCTGCTTCCGTCTGAGGGTATGGAGCTATTGGTACTTCTGAACCTGGTTCCCACTAATCCTTGAACTTCGCAATGGAGAAGAAGGTCAGGGTCCTCTGTGGCTCACTCGATAGGCTGATCTTCCGAAAGGCCTTGCTGCCCAGCTGATTGATGTCTTCTTCATTTGCCAATTGCGTCCATAGTCTTTCCTTTCCCTTCACCAGGGTCAAACGTGCCTGGTAGTCTTTCTCGGTGCTCCCAGATGGATCGATCAGCTGAGTTGCCACTGGGTCGCTATAAACAGCAACTCCGTTGGGTAGCCTGTGCCATCCTGGGGTCATCTCCATCTCCTGCACGTACTTGCTCAGGTACCCTTGCAAAGCCAGAACCCTTGCTGTGCCCTCATCTTCTGCATCCTTCTCTGGGATCTTTTCTCGTGCCATCACTGCAAATATCCTGGCTTCGCATTGCAGCGAATTTCGATCGTTGTTCAGAGGAATGTTCACAGCACGACCCTCATGTCTCAAGCGCAGACTGCCATCAACATTTCTGACCATCCTCTTCTGAGAAGCTTTGCAGCGCACAGTATTGGGCGTTGAACGTTTCCCAATACGAGCTCTTCAACAAGCTCCACCTGCCTGCCGTCTTTGCCCATCAGTCTGATCTTTGCTTTGGTTGTGCCTTCATGACGTATCTTTCGACCTTGGGCATCCACCATCTTCAACTCTTCTCGCCCATCTTGTCGTAGTCCCACATGAGCATAGGACCTTGGCAAGACAGAAATGTCAGCTCCACTGTCCAATGTAATCAGACACCTGTCATCCTCACCATATTCACTGCCATTTGCTCTTCTACGGCCTGGAGCTCCATAGCAATGATTGTCACACCACTTGGCACGTCCACCGTGGGCTCATAGCAGTCTTGAAACTCATTCTCATCCATGTCGTAGAACTCCTCAATCTCGAAGTTCTCTTCAATGACTTCCACCATGCCCACACGCCATGGATGTGCTTCCATATTCTCATCACGGGGTGTTGTGAGGTCAAAGACTTCCAATGAAGACGCCTCAGGAGGTGTCTCCAGTCTCACCATCTTCACTGATGCTGTTTGGGTCGATGCTGCTCCTCCTCCACCAGCATTTCCAGTGATGATGATGAACTCGCTCCTCCAGGATTCGTGGTCTCCTCAATTTGACCCACTCTTTTCCGGCAATCCTTTGCAAAGTGGCCCATCTTCCCACAGGTGTGGCATGCTCCACTTTTGGATCCTTTGCCACCTTTGTCATAGCTTTTGCCTTTCTTTCCAGGTCCTTTCTCCCACAAGGACTTGCCTTTCTCTGCGCCTTTCCAGGAGCCCTTGCCGTCTTTGCTCTTCCCTTTGTCTCTTCCTTTCTCCTTTCCTTTTGACTCTTTGCCTTTGCTCTTGCCTCCTTTCTTTCCTTTCCCACTCTTTCCGATGTAGTCCACCTCCATAGGAGTTGCATCATCTCCCAAGGTGTGAGTGGGCAACATGAGGCTATTTGTTTGAAGTGTCCCATTTCGTCGTCACGGCCTCCAGCTGGATGATACGGTCCTTCAGCTGTTCGTAGGCTGTGGCGTCTGCCAGCCACAAGTGCAGGTGCCGCCGAATCTGTAATGGACATGCTAGCAACACAGCTGCTACTTTGGCATCATCTGAGTACTTCTGATTTGAAATTCGCTCGTGCTCCAGGATCAGCGCTTCGAATTGGGGAAGCTGTTCTGAGACTGACCTTCCCTTCTGCGAACTGGATTCGTGAAAGCTGACTCAACAAAGCCAAGGCTCTAGCTCTGGTGGCCGGCTGCATCTCCTTGATCAAAGTCTGCCAGGCTGCAAACCCGTTCTCATTCTTGGTGTGGCGGATGAGTTTCAAAGGCCGCTGACGTAGGTAAGAGGTCAGCAAGCTGTACAACCGCACTGCCTTTGCCTTCATCTCACCCGTCATGTCCCCAATGTCATAGTTGGCGTCCACATTCTCCTCCACCATGTCCATGCTGTGGGCCATTGATGGGTCCAGGCCCTTCACATAGTTCAAAAAGGAGACCTTCCAATCACTCCAAAACTTCAGTTCAGCCTCTCTTCCATCCGGCTTGAACACATCAGGCGACTTCAAATCTCGTGCCCAGCCTTGTGAGGCTTGATTGATGGCCAATCGCTCCAACGCTGTTGCCACCTGTCGTAGGCTCTCATCAGCCATTGCTTTCCAGCCAAAGACCCTTGGGTAATAGGCCTTTGTTTCCATCGCCTCACAACTCCCAATGCCGTCGAAACCGAGGCCTGCGTAGGATATGATATCCCAGAACCGCCAGTTAGACACTAGCTCACTCAGCTTCTCCTGCTCTCACCGCTTCGATCTTCTCAATCAACTTCCACTTCACGGGCACCACCACTACAACTCTTTTCACCTCTGTCAGGTCCTCTTGTTGGACCAAGAGTATTGAAACCCTCACAGCTTTCTCGCTCTTCACCCGATGCTCAAGGTGTAGACCTTCCTCACCTTCGATCTTCCTGATGGTGCTATCGGGCCGTCCTGGTAGTACAGGACCTCCTGAGTTGTAGTCGAGCCCACACCGCTGGCCAATCCTGCAAGGATAAGTAGTTCGATCAGCCACATGGCTGTGAAAGTAGTACCTCCCCTGGATCGTATCCTCCTCGTCGATCTCGTCGTAGTGACGTGTGGCAGATGCCGTAGGGTTCGTGGTGCTCGTAGTACGGGTGGCGTGGGCAACGGAGCCCCGGTGCTTACGACCAGGGCTCCGCTACCATGAAAAGGTGCGGAGCGCTTTTTCCACACAAGTTTGGGCCTAGATGCCCATATGCGTCAACCTATGCTTGCATGCTTGACAGACTGTCATCTACGTTTCATGTGTTTCTGTCAATTTCGGTTTTGGTTCGGGTTCAGATTCAAGTTCCGGCTCTGGGGAACCTGAACCTGAACGGGAACTGTTCTAGCTCGGGAACTGTTCTAGTTCGGGTTCGGGCTCGTGTTCAGGGTCGGGTTCCGGCTCAGACGGTGGGGAACCTGAGCCTGATCCTGAACGGGGTTGTAGTTCGGGCTCGGGTTCAGATTCAGGTTCCGGCTCAGACGGTGGGAAACCTCAACCCGAACCGGAACCCGAACTAGAACCGGTTCGGGTTCGGGTTCAGATTTGGGTTCCCGCTCAGCCGGTGGGGAACCTGAACCTGAACGGGAACTGTTTTAGTTCGGGTTCGGGTTCAGATTTAGGTTCCGGTTCAGACGGTGGGTCAGGCTCAGGTTTAGGTGCGGGTTGTGGACGGATGCGCTGGCCCTAGCGGGCGAGTTGTAGTTCCGGTTCCGGTTCCGGTTCAAGGGCGGAGAACCGGAACCCGAACCTGAGGGAAACTGATCGGGTTCGGGTTCAGGTTCGGGTTCCGGCTCAGACGCTGGTGTACCTGAACCTGAACCTGAACGGGTTCCGGTTCAGGTTCGGGTTTCAGCTCAGACGGTGAACCTGAACCTGAACGGGAACTGTTCTAGTTGGGTTCGGGTTCAGGTTCGGGTTCCCCATCGTCTGAGCCGGTCTGAGCCGCAACCCAAACCTGAACCCGAACGGGGAACTGTTCTATTGGGGGTACGGGCTCGGGTTGTCACGGGTTGTCTGAGCCGGAACCCGAACCTGAACCTGAACGGGTTCTGTTCTAGTTCGGGTTCGTGTTCAGGTTCGGGTTCCGGCTCAAACGGTGGGGAACTTGAACCTGAACCTGAACGGGAGCTGGTCTGGTTCGGGTTCAGGTTCAGGTTCAGGTTTGCGCGGGGCGCCCATCGGTGCAAAACTGCATTGCACAGCGGCATCACAGACGTAGTTCGTCGCACGGTGCGTGACTGACTGGATACAACGGTGTAACACGAAGCTTCCTCGTGAACATTGCCAACGACTCCAATCACCAGCGATACGCCGCGTTTTCCTATGGCCCGAGGCCGCAAAGCACTTTCCACGGTGCAACCCATTCACGGCGACATCCCTGCGGCCCCCGCTCCCAGAAAGAAGCTGGGGTCACCCCGGGGTATCTATATATCAGAAACATGTCAACATTGTAGTTGCGCAAGTGAACTTTGCAGTTTTTCATCTGTATGTGGCCTCTTGTGTCTCAACACCATTCAACACCTGTGCCTCTACACCTGCATCACCGCAACTGTATCACAAGCCTTGTATCTCAACACCTGCCCCCTGATACCTGTATCCAAACGCCTGTGTCCATGTAGGTGTGTCATCTTGGCATCTGGGTGATGCTGATGATGATGATGATGATGATGTGATGAAGATGAAAATAATAATGAATGTGTCTGTGGTCATGGTGGGGCTGCTGGTGGTGATTGTGACGTTGACTGTGATGTGGTTATGGTGGTGATGGATGATGACCATGATGGTGATGATGGTGATGGTGATGGCAAGGATGATGATGATGATGATCGTGATGCTGATGGTTCCACTCAGGGACAAATGCCTCTTTCCACCTACTGGTCCGGAAAGCCGGCCTCTCAACCGCTGCGCTTCGTGCTTTGTCAGTCGGTCACGCCCAAGGAACATAAGTTCCAGCACGCGCATTGCTTCTACAACTATTCGTGCTCCCTTTTTTTGAGCATGGCCAGGACGAAGTCGTTGAAGCACGGACACCAGCAAAGAGAGAAACCACATAATCAATCCTGGAACCCCTGCGGCGGAAAAAACGAAACTTGCGCGCAGCTTGAGGGACAACACATCCCCCGTTTTCTCGGGGACTTCAGACTCATTGCAATTGTCAATGGGATGACTTCCTCGCCGCGTTTGGCACCAAAGGGGCGGATGCTTGTCGCATCATCAAAAATTGTCCCGGAAAGCGCACGGGCCGCGTTGGGATCAAGTCGGCAACAGCAAATCCCAAAACGACCTGCCCGGCACTTTGTGGATGCGGGGCTGCCCAGACTCACCCTCTTTGTTCTTAAGTTTTGCTGCCATGTCCGGCCATTGCGGGGATATTTCGAAGTTTTCAACCCCCAATGCGGCTGGAGATTTGCTGCCTCGCCACAAAACGAAGCGGTCAAGGTCGACAAAACGGGAGCTGGCAACAACTCTAGGCACACAATTTTGTTGCACTTTTGTTGCAGCATGTTGCGAACTTGACTCGAAATTCGCCCAGAAAACTTAGCAGAATGATGACCCCTCAACGCAGAACTGCTCAGCCAACGTGAAGAAATTTTGCACCAAAAAAGCACTGCAGGACCTGCACGGATATGAGGGAGACATCCCAGGCAAATGCTTTTCTGGGCGGCATCCTGGAAAAGGACCACACAAAGCGATATATAACTTGCTTAAGCTCAACCACTGGGGCAAGCGACCACCGACACGGCTGGTGCCCCCACACAACGTTCAGCAACGTTGCGTTGCGTCTGCAAGTTGAACAGCGCGACCAGACACATGACGCGCCCCAAGTTTGGCCTAGAAGAGTCAAGTGTTCATGCTCACCACCGCACAGCGCGGCCAACTGAGCAGGGAACAATGTTTTACAGTTCGATGTTTTGTCCCATGTGCCTCCAACCGTGGAAGTTTGGGAAATGTCCATGAACACGATGCAGGGGTCTTGGCCTCTCGTTGGAGCCAAGAGCTGGTTGACCACCATGTCGGTTTAGCGCACCACACACAACCCACGTTCCGCCCACGCCGCGCCTCCTAGGCGGTTAAAGTCTATACAGGAAGCTTTTTCACAAACATGTACAACAAAAAGTAACAACACGCCGCAGGGCAAACCGGTCAACTCCCAAGTTTCCCCAAGGCGAATTTCTTCACCCGCTGGTAGTGATTTTAAGCTGTTGCATAAGAGGGAAGTCGTCGAGCAACTCGGTATCTAAAAGAAAACAATATAATTTGGCCTCGCAGGGGGGCCGAACATTGAAGGGGTACAGTTTCCCAAGCAAAACCGCGTATGATTTGAGAACTTCCATGGCCTGAGGCTACGATGGAAACCGAGTTTAACCATGGCCGACGCTTTCTTGTAGCGAGGGCAAAGCGACTGATTAGATCTGTGTTCCACATATACCACTACTTGAGCGGGGAAACACAAAAGGTAGAGACCGACCGGGTAGCTGTCGGGACCTTTTCTGGTGAGGGACTGTCTCTCCAGTGTTTCAGGAACGTTCCCCTTAGTCAATCATGGATGAAACCAACAAAGCCAAAGAGCACAAGAAGGCTCAAGAGGAACACCGTTGCGATCAGATTGCGCCACCCGGCTCTGCAGAGAGGCTGCGTTGCGTCGACGCTCGTTTGTGTAAAGGTGTGTGTGAAAACAGGCGCGCGTAAAAGTCGCAATGCGTAAACGCTCGATGGTCCCACAGCTACACGCACTGTGTCAGGATTACAGGCCTGCACGCGTTGCCGCCGGTACTGCCAGGGATGGACGTCACGCTATGGAGGGTGGCTGATGGGAAGGGTGCATAAAAGCAAATAGCTGTGTAGTGGTGCTCCACGATGCGGTAAGATGTCGCCACGCGAGGGTATAAGGCTGAGTCGAATGGTGCTCCGCGAAGCGCGAGGTTTCTCCACAGGGCTTTGCAGAGAGGCTGTGTTGCATCGATGCTCGTTGGTGTCGAGCAATATCGTCTGTGAACGCAGTACGCGCTATGTCAGGCTGCCGGGCGCGCACGCGCAGCATCGAAGCCGCATAGCGCAACCTCATTGTGCAGGGTTCGTGCTGTATTGCGCAACCTCATGGCCAGTGTCGCACTGCTGTGACTTCTACGCGCATGACTTCACCTTATTCACCTTATGGTGTGACGGTGTGTCCAGAATGCTAGTAGCGCTGGCGAGGGGAGGGGATGGGGAGGGGAGTGGACGGGAGGGGAGGGGAGGGGAGGGGAGGGGGGAGAGGGGGGTGCAAAACAATTGATTTATCAATGAATCATCACATGGGAGGGGGGGGGGGAAAGAGGGGGGGTGGGGGTGTTAGACATTGATCTACCAATCTTTAGTCCCGAGCAGGCTCTCAAGCCAGTCCCTTTGCTTCGCAAAGCAAACTCAAGGTAGTCCTTACCAGGCTACCTTTCGTGACATTTCAGAAACTTTCATATGTTCATAATATGTAGTTCCTTTCCGCACGCCCCTTTGACCGCAAAAAACGTGGGGGCTGTTGTTTATATACTGCCCACTTTCCAGGTATGCAAAATCCTATCAGGTGCGAACGTGGGAGGGAAAAAAAAGGCTGGTGGTGGGGTTGTCGTGGAGGTGTTGTGTGAAGGGTCGCCAAAAAAGAGTTCGGGGCCATCGATGTTGGTAGTGGTGGCGGAGAGGAGGTGGAGGAGGCTGCATGCGAAACATCGCTTGGCGGCCGCGGACATGTATGCCGCCCACCGCGAAATCCAAGCATGGCGCGCGGCGGGCCGCAGTATGCTGGGGGTGGGTGATGTTTTTATAGCGAGACAGCAAGCGCAGGAGGGTCACTGCTTCAATGCTCTACCTGCCCCTGCTTCGGTGGCCAGCACGACTAGCCGGGCACGCACGCCTCCTCCCTGTTTTGGGTGTGTCCGCTCCTTGGCCCGCCGTTCCGCTTGCGAGGTGAGTGGCGAGACCAAAGTAAAGCGGTGTCGATGGCTAATTGGGACCCGTTCCCCAAAGGGAACCTGATGGCGATGACTTCAATTTGCCGCTCGTTAGTGGGTGAGCTGTGGGCGTTCAAGTCTCGTAGAAGGACGTTGCCAACCGCTGCGCCTGCGCAACAACAAACCCGGAAGTGGGCAGATTCAAACACAAGGTCTGGGGATGTTGGTAGCAATGTGCAGGCTGCTGCTGCAAAGGGGCCGCTTTGTGAGTCCAGCAGGTTGGCCACCCTCTCAACAAACCTCGTGGTGCTTCAGGCAAATCGTCTGGTGCTGGCGGCAGCGCTCTCTCTGGCCAGGGTGGGGTGGCGAAGCCGAGGTTGTTGAGAAAGGCTTGGACGTGCGAAATGCACTGGATGTTTCGCGGGGCGGAGGGCTGTTCCTTGCAAGTGGCACTCCACCTTGTGGAACGGTTCAGGGATCTTCTATGCATCGCGTGCGCCGCGTCTTTCCAGGATGCCCAAAAAGCCGCTGCTGTGTGGTGGAAGGAACTACGGAGGCCAAGGCCACCGAGGCTGAGGGCGAGCCGGGCCCGATGGGCGGTGGCTTCTGGCAAGGCTGGGAGGTGCAGGAGCTGGGCCAGGCTCTGCTGGATGCTTTGGTTGTGGGCAGCGGCAGGGTCTCGTTTCGAGACTGGACGCAGCCCACCGAAATCGTGTTTTAACGAAGGCAGATCTGGATGCCGCCAACATAATTCTCAAAAAAAAACCAAGCACAATGCGCAGTTTGTTCTCCGGTGGGGCAGGCGTGAGCAACTCTTGGATGAAGGTCGCCGTCAAAATTCTAATCTGGTCCCTCAAGTTGCCATGTACACAGGCTCTGTTGCATCTGGGAGATATCATCAGGTCCATGCGCGTCATTTTTCAATTTTAAGACTTGTGTGTGGATGATTCAGGTCAACCAAGTAACGATAAACCTGCAGCAGGTCATCCATTTGGCGCAACCTATGGAGACGAATTTGTTCTGCGGCTTCTCGAAATGGTGCAAGATCTTGCTTATAAAAAACATGGCTGTGTCATCTGCAACCGCATTACGCTGTATAAATCTTTGGCCTCAGCAAAATGGCGATGCGATTTCACTTTGATAGCCCGGAAGCAGATGGGGTCCCAAGATGACCTTAATCGTCGAATAAGATTGGCATTGGCCAAATGATACGTTCCAGGGACAAAAAGGGATACATGCAGGGACCTTACAATCTTAACCACAAAACTAGAGTTAGTGTAATTGTCAACCAGGGCTCGTGGAACCTGCTGCGTGTAGAAACCTAAACCACTGACTCAAGTTCACCCCTGTTAATTGTTTGCTTCCTTTTGACATGGGACACTTGGAGTATCTCACAATCATTTAAAGACAGTTCATCCTTAGGTTGTTGTTTCATACGAACAGCTGCATATAGCTGCCCATGCAGCTTTGCAACAGTCCTGAATGTATCTACCAGCGCCCGGAAGAGGGAGCGTTTACTTTGCGAGATGAATGTCCAATTATCCGCCTACATAAAGGGCGTCACGTGAACAATGGACATACGCCTGAGGAAAGAATTTGAACGCAGAATGCGATCAAGTGCATGAACTGATCGGACTTTGGGGGTCATAGCCCTGTTTGCGTCTCAATTCGTGGGTTCGCGGGTTCGCGACGTTGTTCTTGAACGCGGTGCCAAACGCACAAACACTAAAGGTTCGTTTTCCAACGTTGGAACAACAAGTGTCCATTGAAAACTTCATTGTGGTGAAATCCAGCACGGCCGCTGGGCATCTCAGCCCTCTGCACAAATGGTGGCGTGACACCAAAAACTTCAGCTGTGTGAACACCTTTGCTTGCAATCCTCTTTGTTGCCTTGAGGAAAATAACTGTCGCCCTTGAGACAAGCAAGTGAAACTGTTCATTGTCATCTCATTTGAGATGCTGCCAGCTGTGGTTTGCCGCATCGGGCTCGGCGCATGTGTGAAGGCCTCGGTTGCAGGCCCCTGGCCTGGCATCACTCCACTACTGCAACCTGATGCTAGGTTCCACCCATAGCATGGTGTTTTCCTGCTTTCGTCACTACGGCTTTGTCCACAACATCAGTGGGGCATTACCAGTTATTTTTTCTGACTTGTTCACCTTGCCCATCTCCAACCAAAGGCGCTTTAAACAAAAAGGGCATTTGGAATGTCACTTGAGGCTCACCTTCAAGCCGGGCAAGTCTGGTAGCAGTGTGTAAGATTTTGTAAGGTCTGTCTTGATTGACTGGCCAAAAATGGCGTGTGCAAAAACAGAAACCGCAAAAGAATCCCAAGCGTCCACAATAATCTTGAAATTTTCCCATCATCGACTACACCCTCAACGCAATGCCTGGAGTCAACCAAACTATGCAACAAGGGTGGCGCCGTGGCGCCCAAATTTTTCCCATGAAAAAACCGCCCTCTTCCGTAGACCACAAGGAAAAAAACAACCACAAACAAGTCAACAACATAACATACACATGCAATGACAAAGGTCGCCAAAGCGACGCACTCCCGACTGAATGAGTGTCGAATAGCGGTTTCTTTTGGCGACATAAATGTCTTGACTGATGCTCCTGCCCATGGCTGGGCAAATCTCGAGATCAATGTTGTCAAAATTGATAAAATGTTCCCCAGAAAATTTTGGATTTCCCACAAATTGCATTTCCCTCCTCAGGTGTTGCATGCACGGCGTGCACAAACCGGGTGTCGAAGGATGAGGGGTTGGCACACCCAACCCCATCACAGACCCTGAAAAGACTTAACTGTGCTGGCCCGCTGGACAACAGTTGGGCCATTTTCCCTGCCACGTTTGCAGCAAATTTGGAAAAATTGTTAGCACTGAGTGAGCCACGTTTGGGAACAATTTTAAAATTAGACGACGGCTGGCCTGAAAGCGAGAAAGGTGACTGTCAAGCAATTCTAATTAAAAATCGAGTTGTCCAAGAGCCACGACTTCTTTATACATTCTGTTATTGAGTAAGAAGTTGCGAAGACATTTTGGACCTAAAGTTTGAAGAGAAATGATATGTAGAAAGAGAGACAGAGAGGGCGCATGTGAAGGAGTGACAGTGTGGATGTGCAGGTGTGATATAGATGTGCAGATGTGTGGGCGTGTGGAGGTAGAGAGGCAGATCTGCGGATGTGAGCGTGTGAAGATGTAAATGTACAGAGGTGAGGGTGTGTAGACCTAGATGCGCAGATGCAACGGCAGCGCAACGTTGTGGGTCAGGAGCGCCAACCTTGGTGCAAATTTCTCGCTGTGCAAGCACAACGCTGACGAGGTTCGAATCACAATCTATATTTTTTCCACACCAGCGACACGCCGCGTTTACACCAGCGTGTTTCGCGCTCCCCAGTGGCACGGCGCCACGCAAACGCACTTTTTCCACCAAGGCCGCGCAAATCTGCATGGCACTGGGGACATCACGGACGTAATTCGCCACGCGGTCTGCCCCCACACTTCTTTTTGCACGCGTGGGGCTGCCGTTATCGCAAGAATGCGAAGGTCAGCGGTTGTAGAGATTGAGATTTCCTGAGTAGCAAAAACAAACAAAAACACAAAAACAGACAACACACCACAAAACACAAACCAAAAACACAACAAGCAACCCACCACAAGACAATTCCACAAAATCCTGTAGATCTCTTGATGGGATTTTGTCATTTAACGTTGCAATGAATTCAACGTGAGACAAAGGTAAAACAAACAACTTGGGCATGGATGAATTGCTACGAAGGCCAGCTTTCAGTGAACACTTGCACGCTCCATCGGAGCAGACAATACAATGGAACTGCATCATCCGCAGCACCCTTGACAGTGCTAGCATGCGTCAGTTTGGTGGGCACCAGGCAATCCGATCAAGGAAACGTTGCTCCCAAGCTGCGAAAGGTGCAAGTACAACACACCTACATTGCATACTGCACATAATGCGCCTGCCTCCGGAAACGGAGGAACTGCTGCTGAGTTCGGAACTCTACCAGGGACCTCTCGACATCCATTGAGCCCCAAACCATGCTGGGCCTTGCGGCATGAAACCAAGCCCGTACAAGGGCATGGGCGCTGTTGCTGTTGATACTGCCATTGTGCTGCGTGCGCATGTGGTCCTTGTGTTCCTGCTGCTGCCTGAAAGGGATTGCCCTGTCCGGTTTGATCACGCACATCCGGGCCTTCCTGTTCCGCGTTCAAAAAACCGTGACCGCTGTGCTGCGACTGCTTACTGCCTTGACTGGTGGTGCATGCGGTGCGCCTCGGAGATCTGTCTGATCTACAAATCCACGCTCCATCGCGCCTGGGCTATCGCGCGCCTGACCTGGATCGCTCACTGCCGACGCTGGTCAGCCCCGCAGTGAAAACTGCAGAAACAGGTCGATCTCTCCGCCACATCGATCAAGGTCATTAATGAACATACTTTCTCGCATTGTGGGGGGGCTGAAACACATTTTGGCTTCCGAGCGCGTTGCGGGAAATCCACACGGAAGCCTTCGCCTACTGTGAGGCCATCGAAGTGGTGGAGGCTCCGCCCGCACTCAGGTATCGCCCACAGGGCCTTCACCAACTGTAGTCAGCTGATGGACTTTGATCTCCAGCACGGTAAAAGGACAACTTGGAGAGGACCTTATGCAGAAAGCAACACGTTTGATTTATGCCCTCACTTTCGAATTCCCAAGTGGACGAGCCTCCTCCCTCCCGATGGAGAAAACCTGGACGAAAAAATGTTGGAAACCTGCGCCACCAAGAGCGTTACACCGTACCGGCAAACGCAAACAGGGTGGTGACCTTAGTCCACTTACCTTTTCGAGCCATATGTCGCAAGACCCTGAGGAGGTTGAATCGAATCCGTTGGACCTCAACGATGGTATGGATGATCGAAGTCAGGTGCCGATAGCCTACACACAGGCTGCAACAGACTGGCTTTCAGAGGCAGGTCAAGCCCTTTTTGCCCAGAGTCCCGCAGTCAGTGTCTCGCAGGTCCTAGCAGATGCAGATGCAGCTTTGAAAATGCCTGATCGTCTTAGTAGTCCTTTTGGCCTCGACTCTGCCAGACCAGCCCTAGTTTTGGCAGATGTCAGAGCCCAGCCGCCCAAGTTGGATCGTGGATACGCCACACAACAGAAGGACGCAAAAGGGGACCTACCTGATATGACTGCCATTATACACATGCTCATGCTGCATCGCGAGCTCATAGTACGTAGTCACATGATATATCTAATCGTAGACAATCGATTGCCTGAGGATGTCCCCTATTGGCCTGCCTTTGCAGCGTGGTGGGCCTCTCGCCGAAGCTTGGTTGGTCCGCAAGAGGAAATAACGGAAGTCCGAGCTGATGCTGATGTCGGCCTTCATAGGATTCCATACTATTGGGCCGGGGTTTTTGTTCTTGAAGCTGCACGCTTTCTCTACCCTGCTCAACACTTTGCACTCATCGACAATGATTGTGTACCAGTCACACTATTTGAAGTCCAAGACCTACTGCAGTTGGCTCATCAGCAACACCAATGGGCTGATCTCATAGGGTGTGCACGACCAGGGTCTTACTCTAGTTCCGGAATCGGCATGTTGTTATTCACTGAAGCTCACCTCGAATACAACGCAGGTCTGGTCGTGTCGATAGGCAACCGTCACAAGAGCAGCCCACTGGAGCATGAAACAAGTGCTGCGGCGCTGGCACAGAGTCTCCAAGCCTGCCGCCTCGCATTAGTCTCTCGAGCCAAGGCACCGATCAATCCGAGTGAGGCTGCCATCAATGGGACCATATTTACTCTCTTTGTTGGAGTCCCAATGAGAACTGCCCTTGACTTGTGCATTGTGTGGTCACTCTATGGCCTCTACATGTGTAAGCACTTTTGGCCTTGCCGGCTATGAGCACAGCTAACCTCGGCCCTCACGGCACTATAAGATGGCCACGACAATCCCATCCTGGGGCACTCACCCCAGCCGGACAAGAGCGTCACTAGTTGGGCTAGGGCCAATTTCGAACAGGGAATCTTCTCCGTGCTCCCAATGTTAGAAGGCCCATGCACTGCCACATCACTGCCGGGGGAGCGTCTTTTCCAGGCCAGTGCGTTACCACGTAATCGAATGCGACCAACCATTTTTCATGCCTTTGGTAAAGCCAAAGTAGGAGCACAGGCTGCTTTGCGTGACCTGGAGAAGCAGGGCTGGGAAACGCTGCCAATTGCCATACTAGGTATGCCTAATCTGCCTCCAGCATGGGCTGTAGACACCTGGAAGCCAATAGGGGGGTGCAAATTTACGGGGTTTTCCTCCGGAACAGTCGGCAATAGTGCTCTGCGATTTTGCCTGTTGTTAAAGTGGCGCGCGATTCTCCCAGGGAGCTCCGACCTCTTTCCAGGTCAGGTGCGGGGTGACAGCCTTAGCTGTTGTCCAGAGAGGGAGGACGATGATGACCTCGAGTCAGCTTCTACGCCGTCGTCGAACACATCTTCGCGCAGAGCAAGCCAGCTTGCTCAAGCTGTTGCACGAGATTCGACAAACAATAGCCAGACTCACTGCCTAGGCCAAACTGTTCCCAGTCCACAGCTTTTGTCACCCCCACTCTTTGTGTCCTGGAGCCAGGTCGCAGACTTGAGAGGAATTATAGGTGTACACAAGGACCATGAGGCGTGCCCCTATGATGAGCTGAAAGCAGCTATTGATCATCCCAAGGGTCTTGTCCCGGGAGAAAAAGACTTCTTTCTAAAGGCCAATGATGATTTGCTCAGCCAACTCGAGAATTCAGTTATGCCTTGAAAGTGGCTGGGTCCTCTAAATACCCCCTTGAAAAGTGGTGCCAAACAGGGTGGCTGAAGTGGGCGGCGAAAGCCGTGGCCAGGTTTCGTCCTAGCTGAAAAAGTGGTGCTTGGGAGGGTGGCTGAGATTTTTTCATATCAACAAAACTGGTGTCGGGAGCCGTGGCTGGAATTGTGCTTTGACATTCATCTCTTTTGCCACTGTGCTGAATTGTCTCGCGAAACTGAATTTCAGTCGTTCACAAAACAAGCTGGAAAGGTGATTTGTTCACCTTTCAAGACCCATCTTCACTGTCACCGCAGTCTGAACAATCGCTGTGGGCCACAGAGCCGCCGCAGCAAGATTCTGAATCATCAAACACAAGATCACTGATTGCAAGCGGAACTTGCTCAGTGCCATCGCCAAAATCCACTGACAGGAGCACCTTAAATGGACAACTACAGGACGAAACCAAACGAAAACTACAGCAGCATTGCCAGCACTGGTAGGTCAAGTCCGTGAGGTTTTTGGTCGTCCTGCAGTCTAGCCCCGTGCAAACGAAGGCACCCCACAAATAGCAGCTGCGATGCAAGGAATAGACATGGCGTTTCCTGATGGACAGCGCCCCAACAATATGATCTTTGCTTGTCGGCCTTTCTCAAAAACATCAACAAATTCAGAACACCAAACAAAATCAGTGTCCTGCCATCGAAGTATAGTGCACGGGCTTTGTGGATGTCGGAAAGACTAAATTGTCCAGAGCAAAACCATGCCTGAGCAGTTGCAATTGCCAGCCTTCAACTGGCTTAACTTGGTACATCATCTAGGTGGTCTACGGTCTAAGGAGTGCACAGCCCCAGCATGGTCGCCGGACACAACAATTCATTGGTCTTGAAGGAATAGATTTTGGAGTTGCAAGTCAGCCTAAGCGCAAACAGCAGAGCCAGCCCAGTCAACAAACGCAAAACATGTCAATCAATAATCCATAGTCGGTTTGACTAATTTTGTCAATAGGTTGAACCTCGGAACGTTGGGCTCATACCATCTGATCGCCTGACGCCTCTGCTGAAAGACTTCACAACGTCGATAACCAACCTGTTCCGCTCATCTTCCTGACAGTGCGAGGGCAGACTTTCCTGTTCAAGTTACTGTAAAATGTAGGATCTCCCGGATCCCGGGTCATGGCCTGGCCAAACCTTTTTTCTATGAGCAAATGCTGAATGAGAAACATTTAACTTAAATCCGAGAAGCTGGAACTATATGATGGAGCAAATCCAAACCTTCTATCTCTCGTGCAGTGAGGCGCTTACACCAAGCGGGGCCATACTTGTTGAAACAAGCCCGAGAGTACCTGGACAAATAGTGCCTTGCGAAAGGCTTGGTAGCAATTTGAATGGCAAACATCGTATCGATGGACCGGACTGTCAAGTTCTCACCCAAGATGCTGTCGGAAATCTCTGTCACTGAGCTTGTCCAAGCCGTGCTCCTTCTTGATCTTGTCGTACTCGGCACGGGCCTTCCCAACAGTTGGGCCCTGCAGCTTAGCAACCTTGGAGCAGGTCAAGCAAGAAGCAAACTAAAGTGAGCCTACAACCTCCACTGAAAGCAAGACCGCAGCGCAGTCCAGTCCAGAGTCAGTCCCCAAGCACCTTCCCTGACAAAACCAATTCACTGCGTTTCTCACATAACATCGCCCGGTCCACTGATCCATGCTTCCCTCAGCCTGGACCATGTGCGTGATCAAGGCGATTGCGTCGTCACCTAACTGACTAACGACTAACGTCAATTGTGCAGTTTTTGCACTTTAGGCTGGGCGCTGGAGGCTTTTCCCCCAACACCAAGGACGGACCGCCAACCAATTCGACAATGAGAGAAATTGACAACAATGGAGCGAACGCCAAGTCGAGATTGATGGAGTGCGTTGAAACAATTATCGTTTCAGTAGTGAAACCTAGTTGAAGAAAAAACTAGTACGGGCCAGTCAGTCGTCCTAAACCACAAGGGGGTTACATGGTTTCCCGGCAGGGTGGTTGAGTGGAGATTTGGCATCTACAAAAAAGACGAACCGAACAAGCTCTTTGGCGCAAACTAAAACCCCCGCCAGGAAGTACCTAGATCTTCTCCAGGCCCGTACCCCCTTGCTCATTTGCTGCGTTTGGCGGCAGATTTTGCCTTCTTTGGGGACGCCTTCCCCTTCGCCAATGCCTTTGCAATGGGAGAGCGCTCAGTGTCCTCCCAAGCCTTGGCATTCTTGGCGGCCCTTTTGGGCGTAGCCGCAGGCGAAGGCGCAGGCATCGATTTGTCGTCAATTTGCTTCTTGAGATCCTGTGCAACAACGATGAGGCACAAAACAAAAAGAAGTTAAGAAGCAAACCGTATTTGGAGCTCTTATTCAGAAAATAACGAGCCAGCATGCAGCACTCAGCATTAATACCAATTATATCAACAAACAACAGTCCTTGAGTTTCTTCTCAATCTGATCTTGCAACACTTTTGGCCATTTGGTCTTGGAGAACTTGAGCTGAGTAGTTGCATATTTCTTCAAAGCTTCAATCGACTGGATGTAGTGAGAAGGTTCTGTCTCAAGGTCATTGCGGAGCAAACATGCTACAGTCATTGATGCAAAGATGTCCCGTTGGATCTCAGAAGTTGTCGGCGCCTGAACCGCGGCCTGATCTAGCTTGGTCATCGCCTCTGCACTGATTCCGTAGGACTCGTGCGTGCTTGATGAAACGTAGGTCTGCACAGTGGTCAACAGGTCATCGGCTTCCTGAAGCTGCTGCAAACCTAAGATCTGCGCCGAACGTCTTGTTCACTACCATCGGAATTCGAGTGGTTCAACAATAAAATAACAATAAGAACCCTTGGAGAGCTGAAACCGAACCAGTCGTGAGTCGTTCAGTCGTTTCGTGTGTCATATTCAGATTCACGCCAAGACACGGGGAATTTGTTTCATCTCATCCTCTGTTCGGCTGTCAGAGTTGTCAACGAGATGCTTGACTTGGTCAAAGTCCCACGAATCCAAGGAATCAACTACTTTGACATACTTCTCATGAAACTCCTTCAGCGATTCTTTCTGTTTGATCACCTCCTCTGCAACGTCCGTCAACATCTTTGAGAGCTTGAGCTTTCCCTCGTTGAAATGGTCCCGGGCGCGAGGCAAGCAGCAAAGCACATCAGGCGTTTGGAGCCCGGATAGCTGGGCTATGTTCAGCATGGCGTCCTTCACATCTGCCTTGCTGCTCAGCGTGTCCATTGACCAAAAGCCACCTTTGGAATCGGCTTGATGAACAATTGCTGCACCAATCAGGATTGTAGACACCTTGGTTCCAAGCTGGACCTTTACAGCTGTCGAGAGGCCCAAAAGGTCTTCCATGTGTCCTTTCTGGATGAGTGCAGCCAGCCATGCTGTGGGCAGCAAAGCAGATTCATCCACCACCCCACACAGCCTGTTCACTGTCTGCGCAAAGGATTTGGGCCAATCAGAGCCTGCACGGGTGGCAAGCAGAGTCATAGTCACGGCAACGTGTTTTCTTTATATAAAACTAAAAAGTAAAGATGATCTAAATCGGAACACCGGGCCACTTGCAATGTGAAATGGGAAACCAACATCCTAGTCCTAGCCCTAGCCTGTAGTGTCCCTGCTCTTCTGCGCACGCGCCACATGATGATTGCAAAGAGCATTCGTCATAGTCGTTGAGGCAGAAACAAATGAATCGACTGTGAGCTCCTTCTCAGCCAATTCAACCGCCTCACAGCATGCATTTGCTTCTTTTGCGAGCTCCACCAGAAAATCAATGTCAGAGACTGCCAGCTTTGCCCAACCCTCCACCTTGACAGGTGACAGAGCGGCAATGACAACAAAAACTCCTACTTCTCACTCTCGCTTCTCAATTTCTATTTGCTACAACTCTGTGCTGCTGCTGCTGCTACTGCAGCGACCATAATTATTACTTTGCATGAGCGTGACATTTCATGGGCACTTCACAGAGATTGAGATGATAGGCTGGCCTTCAGCAGCCTCAGCATGTAGCCAAGGTTCCTGATGATGTGTGGCGCAGCCCGCTTACTGCCACCTTTGGCACAACCCTTCTCGATGGGACACGCTGCCAGCATCAAAGGCTCATCGCCCACCTTGGTCACGCAGTCGTTGATCTTCTCAACGCAACCTCGCAGCTGCACAAGACCAGCCTTTCCATCAGCACTGCTTGGAGGCATCTTATCTGCCTGCTCTCGGCAAACCAGAATGGACTGTAGCTGCGTCATCAGATTCTCGTTCTCGAGCAGCTTGAAAAGGCCATCGCAGCCATCTGCCTGTGCTTTGCCAAGAGCTTCTTCTGGAAAGCCCTTGAGGGCTTCTGTAATTTTGTCAGAGATTCCATCGGCAGATACTGCTTTGCAAGCCGCAGCTTCTAGGGAAGTCCACGCACTCCTTCAGGTGTGAGTCGTCCAATAGCCAGTCAGGGTCTAGTCTAGAGTCTAGTCTAGTCGAGTCATAGTCAGTGTCAGATCATAGATCAATGAAATGAAATGAGCCTTAGTCTAGTCAGAGTCAGAGTCAATAGTGTCAATAAGAATATGTACTACAGTACAGTACCAGTACTAGTACTATAGTACTACAGTACACATTACATAATGATGCCCAAAACTCAAACCATGTCCAATCCTAGAGTAAACCCAAAAGTTCTCCTCAGCATTTGGGACTTCAAAGCAGCCAGAACTTTCACTGAGAGCTGGTTCTTCCGGTCATAGGCCGCTTTGGCAACTGCAAAGGAGCAAGGATCATCCTGGCCAACATCGCTTGTCAAGGGACCTTTGATAAAAAGTCGAACCCCTACACCCTTGGGTGGTCCAGCGATAGTGAATTTTGGCCCCGGGAGATCTGACCTGGCTGAAGTCCATGATCATCGTTTTGAAGACTTGCAGTTCAAGCAAAATCCTGTTGCAAAGCCCGTGAGATCCATAAGATTTTGTTGGAGAGAAAGGCGCATCCGCTGAGAAATCGTCAGGCAAACTCGCGAGATCAGCCATTCCACAGCTTACCCTGGGCAGGGCAGGACGGCAGACCGGCGGCAGAACCACAACACCTCCCAAAGACTTTAGTACTCCGTACTCCGTCTTCTGCTTTTAGTCGAGTTAGTCTAGTCAGAGTCTAGTCCGGAGTCCAGTCCAATCAGTGACTCAAAAAAAACATTCGACTCAAATTTCAACTAGTCATAGTCAAGTCAAGTCATGGCATGTTTCCGCTCCAAGCCACGCTAAAATTCCACGCGAGAACTTTGGAAACGATTTTGCTCTGCAGATTTTGTCCAGCCACATGTTATAGAGCTGCAACTGGAGTGAACGAATGGGTCCCTCAGCCACCTGCTCCAATTCACCAATACCGTATTGGTGGGCTGTAGCGTGAATGTAGTGGTTCAAGGAGAGGCCTTGGGACGGACTTGCGTTCAAGAGCTTGAAGAACAAATCAGTAGCCCGGCTCAAATCAGGATCTGTGCTCTTCTCCAAATCAATGTCTTTCAGAATCACCCCAGCCAGCCAAGTCATGATATGTGACACTGTCGATGGCTCGAGCTTTCGGAAGACCAGGTGGGCTTCATCACTCATACCCGTGACCTGCGCCAAAGGAGATTGGCGAACATCGCCGAAGAGCTTGTGCTTGGTCGCCGTCTCTTCAGCAAAAAGCACCATGTCGCGGCAAAGCTTCTCCACCTCAGGAATTTCGGAACTCGAGAGAGGTACTGACAGGCCAGTCAAATTCTTGTCCATAGTTTCGATTGCTCGGCTGCGAATCTTGGCGCTCCACAGCTTGTCCTCTGCAAATGTCTCCTGGTGCTTAGCAAGCGCCGCCTTCGCCTTGTCGACGTGGACATTGGAAGCAACAGAGCGAAGAGCCGGACCAGCAGGGTCTGGGCGTTGGGGCTTGCCGTTGGCCTTCGGCTTGCCCCCCTTCCCCTTTCCCTTCGCCCGCTTGTTGTCAGACCCAGGATGTGCTTCCTCAACCGAAGCCGGACCTGATGTGATTGGGACTGGCGCTGGCCTTTTTGTTCCACGCTTGACTGTGGATGACCCTGACCCCATCACGTCGCTTGAGAACCCCATGTCCATGTCAGAATCCGAATCCTGCGGCTGTCCATCTCTGATCGGTTCAAACTCATCATCATCACCGAAGGCCTCATAGTCCCTTGAAGGTTGCATGGCCTGAAGCTTCCTAAGCAACACGCGTGAAATCATCGAATCCGGCAACAACAAAAAGCTGTTGAAGGATGTGGAATCGATTTGATCGATCGGTGCACGGTTGGTCCAGGAATTGAAATGAGTGTTTTGCTGCGAGTCAGCAACCTACAGTCAATCGAATCTTGGCGGCTTGTCTAGAGTTTGAGTTTGCCAAATCCGGCCCAGCTGCTTCTGCAAGCCTTCACGGGTAGAAGTGGACCACGAATCATGGCGCTGGCGCATGGCGCTGGAAGAAGACCGGAACTTCTCATTGGCCGTGTTGGCATTCTCACAGCCAATGTTCTGACATCGTTGGGCGCAAAAAGAAAGAAAACATGACTGTGACTGTGACTGACTGAAACGGTTTTTTGACATGACATGGGGACATGGCTTCATTGGGCGGCTGGTCAGTCGAGTCAGGCCGGTAAAGCTAAAGTCTGTCCTGCTGCTTGCTGATTCCGAAGCGGTTGCCCATGATGATCTTCTTCTTCCCAGAGAAGATGACAACAGAAGGCACTCCCTCATCATCGTAGCGCTGAACCCCAAGCTCCTGGGTCACAGTTCCCTAGCAATGACACTTCAATGAACTTGGCCCGACTCGTGCCAAATTTGGGGCACCAACATCATGTGATGTCATTGAATCATATCATATGGATTATTAGTATTCGTATCAGTATTAGTCAGAGCACAAATATTTTTAGACTTGGCCCTGGCCCATACACCTGTCCTGTTCTGCAAAGAGATACTTCTCTTCCGTAGTCCCCCAGTCTTGAACGTTGAACCCATGCTCCGTCAAGAAGGCATCCAGGGGCTGCACCTCACCTTCATTGTAGAGGTCCGTGTAGCGCTCTTCCTTTTTGAACACTGAGAGGTCTATCTTCTCGTGCTGTTTGCGCCCTGGCTGAGCGTTGTACTCACGCTTGCTCTCCCAAGTGTTGTTCAGCTCCTGCAAACATGCTGACTCCGACTCGGTGGCCCTAACTTACTACTACCAAGCAAGGACGCTACTAGGGTCTTCTCTGGCATCGCTACTAGGAGCAAGAACGTTACTAGGGGCTTGTGGCCTTACTACTAGTGAAATTACTAGTGGCAAGGACGCTTCTCAACTGATTCTCCCATCCAAGCGAGCCCTTCCGACCCAGCGAACAAATCGACGCGCAGCGAGAGAACAACAAAGAACTTGAACTAGGGGCCCCTGGCCGTACTACGAGGAGCAAGTAACTACCTACTTCACTCATCCAATGCCTACTTCGCCCCATTGTTTTCCATCCACGTTGAACGGGTCTGGGACGGTCCGGTGCACTCCAGCGGGACTGCAGCGCGATTTCATTCCAAGATCCACTGCCCTACATCCGATCGTGGTCACGCAAACCAAACCACCAACATGAACCCTGACACAAGAACGAAAAAACAACCCACACACACTGATCATCAGAGCTGAGCTATCTCACCTATGTGACCGACGACCGGCCAGCAGGATCAATTCTGCTGCTCGGCTCTGCTCGCAGCAAATCAAGCCACAATTCGCGGCAAAACTCCAAACCACATGGATTCAATGAACAGGGCTCGGTCACAGACAGGTCCGGTCCAGTCTAGTCTACCAACCTATATAGATTGCAAATTAAATGAAACACAGCCTTGCAAACACCAGTATTCCGATCCAATCTTTCGATAAGGCTGGACTGATCCAAATGTCAGTAAGTACGCTTGACTCGACCGACTGCCAACTGGTGGCCGAGTGACAATCCCTCCACAACACCGGTCTCTACATCGACCGTCGGTGAATAGGTCTCCAAGTCGATGGTTTCACCATCAGCGTGGCGTCGAAGGAGGTCAAGCATTTGAAGAGTTTCATCAAACCACGCCTCCCCGCACGAGCCCCGGATAAACCAAAATCACCGCACGAACATCTCGTGAATCTCTTGAAAGGAAATCGGGCCGTAAGTTACGGGGAGCGATGGGAACTACCAAGCCATCAACGATGGGCATTACAAGCGAGCCCTTCCGACCCATCGAACAAATCGACGCGCAGCGAGAGAACAACAAAGAACTTGAACTAGGGGCTCCTGGACTCCTGGCCGTACTACGAGGAGCAAGTTCATTCCAAGATCCACTGCCCTACATCCGATCGTGGTCACACAAACCAAACCACCAAGAACACTGATCATCAGAGCTGAGCTATCTCACCTATGTGACCGACGACCGGCCAGCAGGATCAATTCTGCTGCTCGGCTCTGCTCGCAGCAAATCAAGCCACAATTCGCGGCTGTCGCGGGGGCTCGGTCACAGACAGGTCCAGTCTAGTCTAGAGTCTAGACAGTCTAGAGTCCAGTCTAGTCTAGTGTAGTCAGTGTAGTTGTCAAAGTCTAGTCTACAGTAGAGTAGTCAGTAGTCGACAGTCTCTACAGTTGATGTAAGTTCACCTTGAAGTCAACGTGCCATTCATGTGACCGACAAGCAATTCCCTTGGCTTTCTGCCAAATGTATCTAAATGAAAATGTACATTTGGCAGTCTGCCAACATTCCGATTCCAGGATTCAAAGACTCAATCATCTGGAACAAAGATGATCGTCCAACCATCCTCATCCTCCGCCGCCGCCTCCTCATGAGCCTCATTGGCCAATACCATCTGCGGTGGAGCAGGCAACGGCAAAGGCCTTGCAAGTCGCGCAGCAGGAACTGACACCAGGTGTAGGCGCTGGAGCCATTCATCACCGGTGAATGGTTGGCTGAGTTGGTTCAAGATCATCCATCCAATATAGTGCATCGTGCGGCAGTGGATCTTCTGGTCGACCGCTTGCATCGATGTCCAGGTCTCAGCATACAGCATATAGTGAACAAGAGTGAACACTATTTAAAGTTCACGGCTATTCAAACAACAAAATCGACGGCACAGTGGCATCCCAACCCAAACAATCAAACAGTCAAACAGCCCACTTGTTTCCATTCAAGTCGCAGACCGGCCATCATCGTAGGCGCATTGAACACTGAACTTCAAGTCGTGTTTCTTGACCTGCGGCGAATCCTCGCAGGCAAAGGACTTGAAGCAAATCGCTGGAAGCGAATCATCATCCACTGCCATCTCCCAGGTTCCGCAGGAGCCGATAGCGAGGCGTTTCGTCCTGCAAAGAGCAGATCAACTTGAAATACCCTGACCCTCCCTGAAACAAAGTGGAATACAGCCTGTTCGTAGAGGAAAACAATGGAGGGTAAGTTGAATGGGATAAAATTTCCAATGAACAATGTCTGACTCTGACTGTTTGACTTGCCGCGCCTCGTTTCACGTTGGAATACGATTTGGCCTTCCTTGGTGGGGGCTGAACCTTGCTGATCTCCACCTCCACTGAAGTGACCGTGCACAAGGAACGCCCACTCGTGTCGTCTTGAGCTCGAGTGGTGATAAAATTTGAACACGGACACACGCGGCATGGCCAATCGAGGGATGAGTCTGATGCGTGTGGTCAATTGATATCAGTTGAGTCAGTTGCGTGTTGCAAACTGTAGTCACTCACTTACCTTACCGGTAGTTACTGTAGTTGGACAGTGACATGGATAGATGATCGATGGAAATTGTCATTCACCAACCATGTGGATCCAAAATCGCTGCAATTGAAGCAAAGATGATGTGAATAATTGCAATCAAATTCTAAAGAATGAACCGCGCACACCCTGACCGGAGAGTCCTCATTCTCATCCTTCATCGTGTTCAGCGTTTTTTGAGCAATTCCTCCGAAGTTCTTGACTCTGGTCACCTTGGAGAGAGATACTGAGAGACTGAGACAATAAATATAATAATATAATAGATAATAGATATAAAATATGAATAAATTATATAGTCTAGTCACTAGTGATTGTGCTGCTTTGACTTACCCTTGACCAAGATGAATTACAGTAATTTCCAAATCCAAGGCACATTGCAAGGCATGCATTCGAAGCCCTCATCAATGTCTCTCACTCCAGTTTCCTTGGAATGGAATGGGCAACTGAATGTGACAAATCATCAAAGGAAGAGTCATGCTGGCCCGCCATCAAGCCAAGTTTGAAGACAAGCCAACCGAAAATTAAATCTTCAAATACTATTGACCTTGCACGCAGTTCCAAAAAAAACTCCCGGTCAACTACCCGTGTTCTCTCTACTCGACATGAACCAAGTCTCCTTGTTTCTCCCACGTTTGGCCCACTGTAGCTCTCCGCTGCCAACCGACGGATCAACGTAGCGGTCTGGGCCTCTCGCAACCTGTTTGCACGATGTGCAGGTTGGCGGGCCATTCCTGAAGCCACTGCAAAGAAGTCCAACAGCAAGTTCTGGCGACATCGTGCTGTCATGCGACATGGTCGTGTCCAACGATGCCGCTTCGCACACTCAAAGCGTTCTTGTCAATGACTGCAACTTGGAAACCAAATGGCTGAAGGAAACATACTGCAGGCTTTGAATTCCACAACATATTGGGAGAACTTCGCACTACACAGCATTGGCATTAAAGTGATGCAAAGTACTGTGATACTAATACTGATTCTATAAACGGTACGCGTGCTACGCGTGAATTCCAAATTCAGAATTGAATTACAGTACGTTTGATTGCGCGCCGTCTCTTCTCTCTCCCTCTCTTTCTCTCTCTGTGGTTTTGCCATCAAAAGGAGACTCTGTGCGCTACTATCAACTATCAGCTACCCATCTTTGATGTGGCTGAGTCTGATGCGCAGTATTCCGGATCAAATTTAATTTCTTCCAACGATCGTCTCAGGTGCAACCCTTAGACGAGCTGAAAGCTGATTGCAGGATCCAAGCCCCAATGAGGAAAGAGACTCGATGTCTTAGACTGCTTGGCGCAACCAATCAAACTGAGAGCAAAGCAATGGGGCCTGGTTGATTCCTAATCTAGCCATTTAATCCCAGTTTCGGGATCTCGATTCGAGAAATCCAAATTCAACAAAATTTGTCAAATCCAAATTCAATTCACAAACATCAACCATCCATCAGGGCGAGTAGTCATCAAAGGTCTGGAGGAGTGTTTGCTCCAGGGTGGCGAATCTCAGAGGGTGTGCGAGGAGCCAACGGAGATGATCCACAATTCAGGATGGCTGGTGGGGTGCGTGGTCCTGGCGCTGGCGCTGAGCATGTTGCAGGTGGTGAATATGATGGTGTGTGTGGGAGATGTGTTGGTGGTGTGGGAGGTGGTGGTCCAGGCGGTGTTCTTGGGGTATGCAGTGGAGGCCTGAGCTGCTGGTGGCTGGGTGGACGGAATGATTGAGGTGGTGTCTCAGGTGATGGAAACATTGATGGGAATCCGCGGACGTATGCTGCGCCTGGTGTAGGCCAGCGAGACTCAGCTTCAAATGCTTCAGGTGGAGTTGGCGGAAGACCCCAGTACGGTGGAGAGAAGATCAATGGGTTCACGGGCACACTCACGGGCGACATGGTCTCGTCACATTCGCTTGCAGCAGGTAGATCAAGAACAAATTCATCCCCCGCCAAAGAAGGTGAATATGATGCTGCATCAGTGCTTGCTGGTGTTGTGCTCGCTGGGGTCTGAGCTGTCGTTGTGAAACCATGTGAGGGGGTGTGAGGGGTTGACTCATGATGAATGTACAAAGAATTCAATGATCCTGATGATATCGAGCTGTTTAAGCTGTCGTGGGAGATGCGGCGTCTTTTTGCTTGTTGGGTGGTTGGGATGTGATGCTCGTCTTCACTGTCAGCGCCGGAATTGGCAGAAGAGCTGACTTCAATCGCACCATTTCCTGGACTGTGGATCGCACTAGGCGTATCATCCGTATCACCTTCTGTCACATCATCCGGATGGACGACAGTCGATTCTGTGGTGGGGCTTCCTGCATCTTTTGCTGTTTCAACCACTGGTGTTTCACCTTCGCTCCAAACCAGAAGGCTGGCATCCACAATCTTGCGTCTCTGACGGCGATGGCAGCATGGAAAGCACGACATGTTTCTTTTCGGCATTCCGAAAACTTACCAAGCTGCTTACTGAACCTTTTGGATTTGGGCCACAAATCTCACATGATGGACGCTCCCCAGATCAACAAAACAAAACTGAGTCTTGACTCCGAACACCGAATTCCATCCTTCCGAAATCCTTCCTTACTTCACAACCAAGCAACAGTGGTCGCATCTGGATCTGCTTCAAATGTTGGAAGCTTGGCTGCACCTCCAATCACATTGGCGTCCTTGTCCTTGTTGGCACAAACCTGAGTGAGGCGACGATGGGCGATGGGGAGTGCGTTAGCTAAGTAGTAGGCCAAGTGGACAAAGTCAACAGCAGGACAAAGCTGCCACAGTAACAGCGCGGGAATAGCGCGGGAAGAGCGCGGAATAGCGCGGAAGAGCGCGGGAAGACCCAGCGGTATACTGTATATAACAGCGCGGGAAGAGCGCGGAATAGCGCGGAATAGCGCGGGAAGAGCGCGGGAAGAGCGCGGAATAGCGCGGAAGAGCGCGGAATAGCGCGGGACCCTCAGAAGTAGTGGTAGTAGTAGCAGTAGCAGTAGTAGTAGTAGGAGTAGGAGTAGGAGTAGTAGTTGTAGTTGCAGTTGTTGTTGTAGTGGCAGTAGCAATAGCAGTAGTAGTCGTCGTCGTCATCGTCGTCGTCGTAGTAGTAGTAGGCAGTGCAGCGCAGTACCGTACACTTTACTGGCTCCAAGCTCCCTCGCTATCAAGAACCCAAACGCTTCACTTCGCCTCACTCATCGTTCTCAGCAGGATTCCGGCATTTGCGCACATGCTATTGACCACGCTGAACCTCTCTAAAGCGTTGCCGTGAAGGCCTTGAAGATGTTGCCTGCTATTGTCATTGTCCTCCCGTCACTCAGTCAGTCCCACTATGTCCACTCCAGAGCGGAGGCACTACTACTACTACTGCTACTACTACTACTACTACTACTACTTCTGAGGGTCCCGCGCTATTCCGCGCTATTCCGCGCTCTTCCCGCGCTATTCCCGCGCTATTCCCGCGCTATTCCGCGCTATTCCGCGCTCTTCCCGCGCTATTCCCGCGCTGTTATATACAGTATACCGCTGGGTCTTCCCGCGCTCTTCCGCGCTATTCCGCGCTCTTCCCGCGCTATTCCCGCGCTGTTGGCCGGGCTCTGTGTCCGGGTCTTGTCCTGCTCTTGTCCTTCTGTTGTCCTGTTGTTGTCCTTTGGCTGCGCTGACCAACCATGTGTCTCCTCCTCTTGCCATGCTGTTCTGCTCTGGTCGCGCTGTCCGGGCTCTGTGTCCGGTCCTTGTCCTCTCTTGTCCTGTTGTGCTGCGTGCTGCTGTTACACCTCTCCTGCCTCTCCTCTCATTCCTCTCCTCGCATCACTCCCTTCGTTTCATCCTTTTCGGATCACGACAAAAGGACAAACATTGGAGTCGGAGTTATTTTCGGACATCAAGTCATAGATTGTCAAAGCGATTCTGCGTGGCCAAGAGCCCGTCAGTCAGTCATTCAGTCAACCTCCGAGATTTGATCATGATGTTGGTAATGCCAGATTTCAATTGATCTTAGATTTTGAGAAATGGCCTCAAAGCTGTTGAAACATCAAGGAAAGGCATGAACTGAAGGACTTTGACCAGCAAACTATCCAAAAACATTAATTCTGACAAATTTTCCAAAAATCCGAAATTTCAAGAAATGGCCTCAAACCTCTTGAAACATCAAGGAAAGGCAGGAACTGAAGGAATTTAACCAGGAAAAAACTAAGAATTAAAAATTAACTAGCAGGTTTTTTGCACTTTTTCTCCTCTCCCCCTGTCTCTGTGTCTCTTCCCTTAACGGAGCGGCCACCGGTCCCACAGGAGCGCCGCTCCGAGAGACCGGTCACCCACGACTTCTGCCGTTCCAACCCCGTACCGGCAGCGAAGGAGTGACCGTTCCACCGACTCCAAGACTCCAACGGCGAAAGGTCAGTCCTTGGGCCCTTGGAGTCTTGGAGCCTCTTTGAGTCGAACGGCGCCCGGACCGCCGTGAAGGACCGAACGTGTGGGACCATGGGACCGAAACGGCGCTCCTCCGGGTGACCGGTCACTCCTTCGCTGCCAGGGTTCAGTCTCCCGTTAAGGGAAGAGACACAGAGACAGGGGGAGAGGAGAAAAAGTGCAAAAAACCTGCTAGTTAATTTTTAATTCTTAGTTTTTTCCTGGTTAAATTCCTTCAGTTCCTGCCTTTCCTTGATGTTTCAAGAGGTTTGAGGCCATTTCTTGAAATTTCGGATTTTTGGAAAATTTGTCAGAATTCAATGTTTTTGGATAGTTTGCTGGACAAAGTCCTTCAGTTCCTGCCTTTCCTTGATGTTTCAACAGCTTTGAAGCCATTTCTCAATGATCATCGGCATTACCAGCAGCATATCAAGGTCTAGTGACGGGTGTGAGGTCGGTCGTCAACGCGGGATCGATACGAGGGGCTCACATCATGATGGTCCATGGTCACATCGACCGGCCCTGGTCCTGATGAACATTTTATATGACTTGACTATGACTATGACTATAATATATAATAGGATTGATTCCAATTGGCCAATGGATCACCAACCGCATGAATCACCACAAGTTTCCCAACCAGCAGGGCTCCACCCGTCTCCGCCATTCACCAATGGTCGGTCAGTCATTTAGCTTGTCCGACTAGTCCCTGAAAAATGGGTCAACGTCCTCGATCGATGTTGCTGCACGGGAACAAGATCACTAGCACCCACAGGTTCGACCCCAAATGGTGACAATCCAGAATCCCGGAACCACTTTGTGTGAACCATGGGAAAATCTGGTAACAGCAACCTTTAACTTCAACGCTGAATCATATCACCGAATCGAATCGCCCAGCAAAAGGACATGCAAGATCCAAGATCGCGGATGCGGTCACGCAAGCAGCATCGTTAATCCAATTCATGCCGCGTGATTGCACCAAACAGACCCCTCCATCTAGTGGTCAATTGATCAGTCAGTCATCGCGGTCCCGGACGGCGGTCCCTGATCAGCCAAGGTACTGCTTTAGCATACTGATCGATGTCCCAAATGGTTGACTTCTCATCAATGGCATTCTTGGCCGCTGTCATGAAATTACCAGCAAAGTCCTAAGACTACCGGCGCCGTTGTGCGCTGCCATGAAAGAAAGCACAGCGAACAGCAAGTCAGTAGTTATTAGACCCACCTTCAGATATACCCATGGAGACGATTGAATTATAATTTACTGGTCACATGGCCATCCATTCTGTTGATTCATGATATGATTTAGATCCTGAATCATGATTGTTATGGTCGTTCAAACTATCTCTCGCTCTCTCTCTCTCTCTGGATGCAGTATCATTTTCTTTGATAATGATATGATTCAAATTCAGATTTACTTTCCCACCAAGTGTCCAAAGCTTCTGTGCCTGCCACATCATGTCGGACCATGATGAAGTAGAGGCGGGTCCGCAGTTGTGGCAACCCATAGTCGCAGCTCCTGAAAGGCAATGCAAGTTCAACAATAGCCCCGAGACAACGCCGATGCCAACGACTGTTCAGACTGATCGACTATAGACTAGTCTCAGTCTATGACTATGACTATAGACTATTACTATTATCAATTATCATAGTCGTTAGTTTCTTAGCCTGTGCTCAGTAAAAATACAGGACATCCCGACATCCCTGCTCAAAACATTCCACGACAACAGTCCTTAAAATGTAGAATCGGACGTGATAGTTTGGAATGAGGCAGAGGCCTATAGGTTCTTCCTCCTCCTCGGTGGTCTTCGGAAGCACTCCGTGAAGGAGGAAATCTATAGGCGCCTGCGCAACACAGCAACATCAATTTTGCCAGAACTATCGTCCGTTTATGAGAACTTGGAGCAAGCTGGAAGCTGTAGGACTAGGGCCTGCAAGAAGACCACTCTTGGCACAGCTAAGTTTAATGGGTTGGCCGATGCAGTGACTGGCCGATGCAGTGAACTGCACATCATTTCATTTCATTTCTATTTTGCTTCTGCCCCCCAATGTCAAAGGTTGATGGAGATTGGCGTCCGTTGACTCCAATCAACTCAGTCAGTCAGAGTCAGAGTCAGACTGCTCGGACTGACTGCCCAGCACCAATGCCCTGACCCGTTCCTGCTCTTGGCTGCAAAACATTCAGTGCGTCCAAACAAGCCTGACGCTGAACATGATCAAGGTTCGAGCTTTGCAGCAAACCTTTCAGCACAGACACTGACGGCTCCACACTTGTTTGTGGAATCTGCGTCAAACATCCGGTGTGAATAGACCTTTCAGGTCTTTTCTCGCTAAATGCAAACTGGAATCTCATATCACCCTTGGAAAATGGTTGCTCACAATGTAGGCATATCATACCCTTTCTCGTCACTACCTTCAGACCCTTGATGCCAAGATCGCGATTGAAGAATGTGCCAGCTGAAGAGCTGGCGCGAGCGCATTCTCCTGAAGCAGCAATCAGATTGGAGGAAGCTGCCGGAGCTTTCTCTTGACTCCCTTCTGCTTCCAGCCGCGCAGCATCTGAACGTGCAGCCATCTCAACTGC
The DNA here is from genome assembly GCA_963970005.1 of Durusdinium trenchii. Lineage (NCBI taxonomy): Eukaryota > Dinophyceae > Suessiales > Symbiodiniaceae > Durusdinium > Durusdinium trenchii. The sequence continues at coordinate 553,900 of CAXAMN010028639.1, forward strand.
TGATGCTCTTTTGAACTCATCGTGGCATGTGGCCGGCATCTCAATCACAATGTCTGCGCCATCATCATTGTCATGACTCTGACTCTGATCAGGTTTTGCGGTGGCGTTGGCATGATCATTGGGAACTTCTTCTACGTCACCGTCTTCCTGTTCGCTACCACAAGCACTGCCTGCTTCAGGGTCCTCATCTTGTGGCTCTTCGTCCCACTTCAATAAAGAACTGCCAGAGTGTGTTCTCCTTTTCTTGGATGCAGTAGTTGGGGCAGTCTGTTTCCCAGTTGCTCGCCGCTTCTTTGGCAGTTCCAAACCGAAAGGAAGGATGGGCTTGGTTGGTTGGGCCTTTGTAGCGACAGTGCGCTTTGGCCTTTCCACCCCAAGGTCGAAGATCAATGTTGGATCCACTGATGGAATGAATGAATTTTCCAAGTGCTCTTCAGAAGACACGACAGCAGCATAGGATGCGGGAGCGTATGCGGAAACCTGAGTACGGTGGCTACTGGTAGACTGTGTGTCACATAGATCTTAGATAAGATAAGATAAGATAGACAAAAAAAGTAATTGGTATGATAATCTAAATCCAAATCTAAATCTGAGTTAAAAGTTTCTACACGAAAGGGGTGCTAAATGTATGGAAAGTTGCCGTGATGTTGCCACACTGTCCGCCTCGCTTTGTCACTAGAAACTCGAGCAATTGCTGGGAGGTCAAGATCTCAGGCAAACCATTCTTCACGCGAAAGTTCAAAGCTTCAGCACCAGCGTCGAACATTTGGAGCAATACATGGGACAAAGGCCTTTTGCAAGTGCAGCCAAGAAAGTACCAAACAGTCCTTTGACTCAGACTGCCATCGTTTTCTTTGGCCGCAACTGACCGCCCAAAAGATGAAGCTTCTGTTGAGGCAAGCTCAAAACGCAGCAGTGTTGCCTGTGTATCCAGCTTTCCGGAACTCAAGTTATCTTGCAAACTGCGAGTCAGTTTCTCAACAACATCATAGTGTTTTGAGCGCTTGCACAAGCCACCACAATCCGACCAGCAAGGTTTCAGGAGTTCTTCTGACGTGACATTGTTCTGGACAACCTCCCGGTCAAAGGCAAATACCTGTTCTACTGCCTCCGTCAAGTTCTTTGAGTTCAAGTCATCCAAAACAAAAGAAGACTTCAGGGGCGTCATGTGATCCGAGAGCGCAAGGCCATGGTTCCAAACTGAGTGTGCAGCCACGTGTTGAAGACTTGCATCCAGGCGTCTCTGGCCAAGTCTCTTCTTCTGCCGAGAGCTCAGGTAAGCTTCATGATCTGGTGGCAGATCAGAAGCAGAAGTGCAATTTGAAAGCCCGCTCCTCGTAGTTCGGGCGCGAGAATCTGACATAACAATGGCCTTCTCTTCAAAGCACGTCTTCTGCTGTTGCGGCAACCTGCACCACTTGGCTGCCAACTCATTCATGGGCTCACGATGGCCTGCAGACCTGAGTCGTTGAGGCGGAGCAAGAGCAAGGCCAATGAATGCAACATTTGGGGGGGGCGTCGCCCAACCTATTGTTTTTGTGTTGTAGCGACTCCGCGCCTCTGCGATTGTATGAAAGCATTGAAAGCACTTGTCCGTCTTGGTCGACTTGTAGCCTTCAAAAGCCGAGAGCTCCCAGCAAACCTTGGAGGTAGTGGGAACTGGCCGTAAATCAAATCAATTTCAAAAATTGAAAGCAAAAAAATCTACAGTGCATAGGCAAAGTTTACAGACTGCGATTCTCAAATTGACATCGAGCCACCCGCTGTGGTGAAATAGGCGGCGCTTGCTTTGCTGACATGTTTTGTTGGGCTTGGTCACTCTGCGGATGGACAACTTTGTAGGAGCACTGCTTTGAAGAGCACGGGCCGACAATAGCCGAAGAGCCTTCTTCTTGTTGGCACCGAGCACTTCGTCTTCAAGCGCTCCTTTGATAGCAGCATGCTGATGACAAAGTGTCATGATGTAGCTGTTGATGTGCACTGTCTTGTGGCGGGGTGCATGGTTCTTGTCAGAGCGGCAAATCGCTTGCAAGCCAGCGTGTAGTTTTTCCACTTGAACCGTTGAGGCTGGCAAATCGCGCAGTCCATCCCGCAAGAACTGAGTCACATCTGCCGTTTTCTTTTGTTGGTCCTCGTTGTCCAAGTCATTCACCAGCACAAAATCCAAAAGGATTTGAGAAAACGAAGGATCTTGGCACCCTTGACATCCAGACCTGTCTGCCTGTTGCTTTAGATGAGTCCAGTGAGCCAAGGCTTCCTCAGTGTTAAGCACAACAGCATCAAAGATCCTCCAAAGTGGGCTTTGGTAAGGAAACACCGCCGCCAAGCATTGCACATCGCCGGCAATATCAGCTGGAAACAATCCTGGTACTGCAGCACTGGACCTAGCCACTGCAGCCAACAGTCTGCTCCATCGGGTGCTCTCAGCATTTCGAAAAGCTCACGGACGGCTTGCCAACCGAGTTTTCCGCTGATGATTTCGTGATTCATGGCAATCAGTTCATCCACGGTTGCGGTGCATTTGCTGCGAGGCAACACAAGGCCTTGATTGCGGAGGTAGATTCTTTGGCGCACCGATTCCACAAAGCTCACCTTATCCATGTAGGTAGCTAAAGGACGGGTAACTGCTGCTGCTTTCGCAAGCTTTACCTTTGTTGCTCAAAAGCGATGCAAATTCAAAAGCAAGGAAAATGACGGGCAACATTTTTCAACAGCTGTCAGGCTGTCAGGAGTCACAAGACCTGGATTGAAGATGATTGAAGTTGAATTGGCATTGACTTGAACTATTTGTCAATTTCAGTTTATTTGAACTTCAACTTGAACCATGATTCTTGAAAATTGTGAACAGTTGCCGAACAAGGCACCAAACAGCCTTCGGAGGCAAAGAATTTGTAGGTTTTGTTGAGTCGGACTCGCTGGCGGAGGCCTGGATCTTCATCTGCATCATCAAATTCAAGCGCTGCTGAAAATTCTTCGTTTGCATCTGCGCCAAGGATAAAGCAAAGGGCATGAGCAAAGATTTGGTGCACCGCAAGCCCCCGGAAGCTATATTCCAAACACGGCTCAAAATGCTTCCATCTGTACAAGAGTGGAACGTCCGGCGCTTTCCCCAAGAGGAGCTCCAAGTTTTGCTTGCACTTGCTGACACACTCATGTTGGTCGTTGCAGCAACCAGGAAGACACCAGTGGGTGATGGACAGGCCTGTGTCAAGAACCCTAGTCCAGTCATCATTGAAGAAGTTCAGCACAGCTTCCCTGTCGCGCTCTTCCCAGCCAGTTGTGCGCAAATTCAATGTTTTCCTGTTGATCTCCTGACCGCCCAGGGCAACATCTGGCATTTGCGCAACCACGCGCCTATTGACGCTGCCTGAAATGCTGTCGAAGAATGTCTCCAGTCGGGTTTGGAACTTGGTTGTGTGTTGTGAATGAGCCATCCGAACCAATGCAGTCGCCAGGCCTTCAATTGACAAAATGCTGGGCTTTCTTGCTAGGCTTGCCTGGTGATGGGCGCAAAAAACGTTGATCTCAACCAGCTTCTGCGCCAGGGTGTCTCCAGCAGCCTTTAAAGACATCCACTGCTTCTGCTCTGCAGCTGCTTGGACAACATTTGCTTGAAGTGCATCTGTGCCTTAACTTATCGTCAGTCACTGGCGCAATCCAATTTAATTCGACGTAAATCAACACAAACCACAGCAAAATACAAACTAGACTAGAGCAACTATGGTACTGCTGATCACCATGACAAAAGGCATTTGACAAAAGGCACTCCAAAGACGCTGACCACCCAAATGTTCTGAGCAGCCCTGGCTGGTCAAGGCACTCCAGCGGCTGACCCTGTTCCGAATGGTCCCCGCATTGCCCTGCAACAAGACCGGGCATTCGAAGGGTAATTGTTGAATGCGGTGCTGAGTACAGTGAAATCATAGTAACTACGACCGACTTCGAATGAACTTGAACGGTGGCATGGTAAGTTCTCGCTCTCGCCCTCCCCCAGCCTTGGGCAAGATTTGAGCTGGTGAATGCAGGCGAACAGTCACCAGTCCAGCAGCAGAGCGCAAACTTAGTCGCTCACACAGCCCCAGGGCGGTGCTCACCTTCTTGCCTCCAGATCTACCTGCCACCTTGTCTTGCTTTTGGTTCCGGGACCCTTGAATCCACACGTTGGTATCGTCGGAGAGACGAGTGACAACACAATGGCTGGGCGAAGTCGTAGCTTCCAGAAGTGCCAAAAGCTTGTCCCTTTGAGCTGCTACATGGCTCAACGTGGCAACCTCCTTCATCCGCTGCACCTGACCAATCAACCAATGTTGTGCAGTGGGCTCCACAACAAGAAGCGTTGCCAACGACTCGATTTACTTTTTACTACTATAGACAGACTATATTAGACTTCCATCAGTTCAGTTCAGTTTAGTTCAATCGGGCTAATCATACACCTTGCCTGGCGGTGTGTGTCTCTGTCTTTGGCATACCCCACAAAGTCGCCATTCGCAGAAACAAAGACTGCAAAGTCTTGCCTTGGATGGTTCTGGCTTCGACTCGAAGTATAGTATTATAAATTAAATACATCAGTGTATGAGTTTCTGTCCCCCAGCCAGAATCCACTAAAGAATCAAAATAAACTATCACCGCACAATCCCACCAGCTATTTGGTCAGAGCCACGCTTTCTTCCCACCTGAGGTTCCACGTGCCCATGAACCGAAAGCAGTCCTGACAATGCGCTGGCAACGGTCTCCTGCCAAATCATCCATACGCTCTAGTCTTTGGTGAGATGCCTGCGCTCTTCCGGCGCTGACACGCAAACCATGCAGAGCTTTAGCGTCGGCATCTTGGCTGACTCCCACTGCTATCGCCGGATCATCAACAGCACCAGCAACATCCTGATGCACTGAGCAGCAGTTCAGTTTCACCACATTAACACCTGCTTCCAGTTGAATTTCTAGGATTTGGTTAACTTAGTATGAAGTATGAAGGCTACATCAGGTACAAACACTTATGATTTGGGGTGTTTAAGTGGGTCCTCGGATCCTTTCCAAAGGACGGTGCCAGGGGGTTGCTCATAAAGCCATTGAAGATCAGCTACTGTGTAGCCGGAACCAGGACGAGCTATATCTGGCCAATACTTCCGCAGATGTTCAGGGAACTCAGTACCCTTCCAGGGAATTGAGCCATGAGGTCCACAATGGTTTGTGTGTTTGTGATGGTAGTAGCAGCAAAGTTTTTTGGATCTGATCTATAGTTTGTTACGTCAAACGTCAAATTGTAGTTTAGGGTTTTAGGATAGGAATTTTTCTTGCCACGTCTATAAATTCGCCGCGGAGTTTAGCAACACGCCTGCTGGCGACGACGAGGCTGAGCTCGTCTTGGATTGTAGATGGAATCCAGCGGCATTGCATTCCGGTAGCCGCAAGGCAACTAGTTTGGGCGCAAACCCTTCCAAGCCATCCAGAAAATCCGGCAAGGCAACAATTATCAATCAATCAGTCACCATCACAGTTACCTTTCACCTCTGACTCTGGATCGGAATAACTGAACTTGACTAGACCTAGCCTAGACTAGACTAGTATAATATAATATAATTGTTCTAATGCACCACTCCTGACTCCTACCACGCCACTCGGCCCTTGATCGCAATCACGCCTTGTATGGATCATGCTCACCCACATTGGGCAATTTCCGCAAACAGCCGTGCACGTTCTCTAGCACCACTGCCCTTGGCGACAAAACGCTCGAACAAAGTGAGTGGCTCGACTCGAGCTTGATTGGGTTCACGAGGTAGGTCAGTAGTCAGTAGTTGGCAGTAGTAATAGTAATAGTCACTACTCCGCTTCAACTGTCAGCCATCTAGGTTGAATCTTAATCTAACTCAAGTTCATTGCCATGGCCAGCTGACTTGCGGGTAAGAATCTTTGGTCGGTGAGATCTGATAAATCTGCTCGTTTCCACAAATGGAATTGCTCGTTCATCCTGAGGGAAAGGTGACTCAAATTGAACTTTGAACTAGCTGCAAGGTGGCAAGACTCAAGACAAAGCGCTGAACACCGTGCCCTACCTTGGGAATGAATCAAGTCAAGTGTCTGTACCAAACTCAGATCTAAACATCGATGCTACGTCTGTCCAGCTGTACCGCACCGAAGATTCAGCTGAAAACAATTTGCACACGGCCGCAAACGAATAGGTCTAGAGCAACATGAGCAGCATCACCAGCTGGCGGGACTCCATCGCAATGCTGTCCATGGGTAGCGCAAAAGCCACCAATCCTCAGAATGGGTAGCGCACTGACTCACCAACGGTCAGTGGGCTCATTGAACCCTTGGGTTGGGTAGGAAATGAGTTGGGCTGCGGGGCTGCCCAGAACCAATTTCTTTGCTTTGCTCGTAAAAGCCGAGCCATTCCCTACCGCTCGCCCACCCTCAGTTCAAATTAGATCAAGTCTCCGCGGACCCTGGATATCGCTCCAACAATGCTCGACCCAATTGTTCGCCAGGAAGAACTCACGCGTCGGTGCCTCAAACTCAAACAATCTGAGTGAAACCGTACCACGCCTGATATGAACCGAATCAAATGAATCATGTCAACCCTTCATGAATCATAAGTTCAACCTTGCCCATACGCCAGCTGACTTGCAACCCAGATGCATGCCTCTCACTGGCGATGACTTCAACAAAGCGACCCGGCAGCAGTTGGTCTAGGGCGTGAGATGGTGCCCCTGTTCCGCTGCAGCCTGTGCCAACCACCTCAGCGAACAAATGGCAGTCGCACAGCTCGTCAAGGACAATGTTGGACAGCTACGACTCATGACTCACGACAATAAGTCCGACGTGACCCCAATCAAATTTTATCAAACCAACGAGTTGTTGTAATTTGTGTGCGTTGAGCCACTAATTGCCGCCGTAGCCCAGCAGCAAAGCGGTCCAAGGCTGATGCGAATGCAGGAATCTTCTGTCGCCATGTGTCTAACCAGGCAATGCACTGCGGTGTCTTCCTGGGTGTCATTTGCGCCGGTTTTGTTTTCTTCATCAACATCAGAATTAAAACACTGAAGTTGCCACCACAAAAGACAGGAATCGGAATCACTGAAACCGATAATTTAATCGATCTGAATCTGAATGCCAAAGCCGAAAGGCTCAACATCATCTGAAAACTCGGCTTCAGATCTTGATCTCGACCTCCTCGAACGAGAGCCAACCCTCAGTGCACAAACACATTGAAGAGAAGACAGAACCCATCTCAAGAACACTCTGGTGACTGTAGAAAAAAATCAGCCTACAATCCACCGTTTTTTACGATCAACCTAAATGTCAAAGCCGAAAGGCTCATCTACGCCATCTGAAAACTCGGCTGCAGATCTTGATCTCGACCTGCTCCTCGCTCGAGAGCCAACCATCCTGGGATCCCAGGAGGATGAAAACAGAATCCAAAACTTGATGAATTCCACCAAGATGAAGTCAACCACCCTCTGGAAACAAAATGGCGGGGAATTTCGGGGAATCGGATTCCAAACGATATAGGATGTGAGATCATACCCCAGCCCCTGTGGCTGTCATTGCCAAGTCACGTCTCCAACTTCTCATGTCCCATGTAGAGGTCGGACAGCGGCATGGCGGTCGGATGACGTGGCTCAAGTGGGTGAACATGCAAAAAAGTTTTATCACGATATCGACATCGACGATACCTCCAAATGAATGAATGAGTTGTTCAAAGGAGCATGCACGTCCGGCTAGAAGCTAGAAGCTAGAGGGGCTTTCTATATGTTTCTTTTGTTTGGCCATCCATGTCGAGAAGCACCCCACTGCTAGCGTTTGCTAGCCATGAGCCAACTGTCTCAACAAACCAAACGGCTAGTCATGGCCTCCAACGTACTAGCAATGGCCTCCAACTCCAACCAACTAGCGATTGCCTCCTCTATAATTTAATAGTGATGGGCTCCAACGATGGCCTCCACTCTACCACAATGGCCTCCAACCAACTGGCAAAAAAAGGTAAAAAGAAGTAAAAACAAAACATACTCATCAGAGGCTTCCACAAAAAATGTTACTAAGAAAGAATCAACACTAGCGATGGCCTCCACTCTTTACCGTACCAGCGATGGCCTCCAACCCAGGGCGATGGCCTCCAACCTACTAGCGATGGCCTCCAACCGATGGC